>OMKR01107361.1:0-10337 GCA_900302355.1 Cyttopsis rosea | reverse complement strand
AGACAGATAGATGGAGACAGAGACAGATAGATGGATGGAGACAGCGAGATGGGTGGAGACAGAGAGATGGATGGAGACAGAGAGATGGATGGAGACAGAGAGAGACAGAGATGGATGGAGACAGAGAGATGGATGGAGACAGAGAGATGGATGGAGACAGAGAGAGACGAGATGGATGGAGACAGAGAGATGGATGGAGACAGAGAGATGACAGAGAGATGGATGGAGACAGAGAGAGACAGAGATGGATGGAGACACAGATACAGAGAGATGGATGGAGACAGAGAGAGACAGAGATGGATGGAGACACAGATACAGAGAGATGGATGGAGACACAGAGAGATGACAGACAGAGATGGATGGAACAGAGAACAGAGAGATGGATGGAGAACAGAGAGAGACAGAGATGGATGGAAACAGAGAGACAGAGATGGATGGAAACAGAGAGAGACAGAGATGGATGGAAACAGAGATAGATAGAGACAGATGGAGACAGAGAGATAGAGCTAGATACTTTATACATCCCCAGAGAGAAATTGCATTGTCAGAGCAGCTGACATCCAAAAATAGGCAAAATAATAAAGTGATGAGAAAAGAACGAATATCGATCTATCTATTGATCTATGTCAAGAATTGTCTCTTCAGAAGGCGTAAATTATACGTTTAGGATTACACTGTGATGGTGGCGTACAGTTGAACAAAAAAAGACCATTAAATTGTTAATTGCAAATATTTGTTTGACGATTTGTACATTTTCCCATCCCCTAAAAATGTCCTTTTCTCTGTGTCTGTTTCCAGGTGAAGTGGAAGGGGAAGGACCTGTTTGATCTGGTGTGCCGCACCGTGGGGCTGAGGGAGACCTGGTTCTTTGGCCTCAGATACACCATCAAGGACACGTACGCCTGGCTCAAGCCTGAGAAGCGGGTGAGTCCAATTATAATATTGATACTCATAGTAATAATAATAACCTTTATTTGTATCGCACCTTTCATACACAATGTGAAACTCTTAAGTGCTTGGAAAAAATGCAAACTAGCAAAATGCTTATAATAAAAATTTCAAAAATAGATGAATATACTCATTTTCAGATTTGGGTCACGTGTATTGTTGGGTTATTTTTCTGGTTTTTTGTATATTGAAATTGTTTTTCAATCTTCTTGTTCATTTTGAGTTTTTAGTATATTGCCAATTATGTTATTGTTTATTTTAATGCTGTTTGTACATTTAGGTTTATATTTATTTTGCGTTAAAATTATTTTATTGTTGATTTTTAGGTTTATTGTATATTTCCAAATTTTCTATCTTTCAGCTAATTCATAGGTTTATTGCATATGACCATTTTCTTTTCTCTATTCTTATTTTTATTACTGCCTATTTTTTATTATTATTATTAGTAATATTCCTCTCTGTCGATCTTATCTTATCTTATCTTATCTTATCAGGTCTTGGATCAGGAGGTCCCGAAGGACTCTCCCATAACATTTCATTTCCTCGCCAAGTTCTTCCCGGAGAAAGTGGAAGAGGAACTGGTCCAGGAAATTACCCAGCACCTCTTCTTCTTACAGGTAATTATTAGGGGTCCAGTCGCACATAGTTGTTTTTGTTCACGAAGGAATGACGTCAGTGGTGTATGAAACTCATGGAACCGACGCATACACAGACACAAATAAATATACGTTTTATTTGGGACTGTTCTGACACATGGTCAAAATTTTATCCGGATTGGTCTATTTTTGGAGAAGATACGGAAAAACTGTGTTTTCCTCATCTCAGAAACAGACACATGACAGCACTGCAGACTGATTGGTCAGTGAGAATCGTCACTGCGTCATTGCATTACTGCGTTACCAAGATGGCGTGATGCACAGACCAGGGATTGTCGCTATTCAATACGCACACGTGAACCGCAGGTATTGCAGACTTGATAGAACGACGCCATCCGCGATGGATTAACTAGTGGAGTGGACTCTGTATTACGTTAAGACGCGGACGCTGGAGTTTGTATCGGATCAAGAGCCAGCAGGAAGTGGTGCTGCATTCACAGGCTCGGAAAACTAAGTTAACTAACTAAGTTAACTGCGTTCACTGAAACTCGGAAAACTGTAATTCGTCCTCTTGTTTATTTCTTTAAAATTTAGATGTATTGATTTATTTGATTAAGGGAAAACTGCTGTCATTTTGTTATATTTTATTGCTGCTACTTTGCTTGTCCTTGGTTTTAAATTTGAGCAGAAAAAATGGATATTGGAATTTTGATTTGTCTTTTGTATCAGCAAGAAAGTTCATTAAAAGATGTGTTTTAGAGTATTCATCTTTATTGTCTTTATTGGATCAGAAAGACAGACACTGAATCAGTCTCTGTCTTTCTGTCCTTCTGTAGGTCCGTCCGTTATCTCAACAACCGATCCTCCGAGCTACTCCACACCTGAATTGCGTATTGCTGGGGACCCAAAAACATTGCATGCGAAATTTGGTGTACTTCGGACACACGACACGCATAACGCAAATAAATTTGACAGAGTTTGGATTTGCATTAACGCTTCAGGCTCGTGGAATCCTGAGCACTCGGGAAGTCACAAAGAAGACAGAATAATTAATTGACACAATCATAGAACCATCGTAGATCCAATCATGGACGGAAAAATAGAATTACACTGGAACCAACCTGGTAGAAATGAACGTCCGCAGCCACGGCACATAACGGAATAGAGCCAAACCCCACTTGTCCCTTGAAGGTTTACAAAGGACCGCCAACCCTGGACACCGCGTATTGCTGCCTGCAACTATATTTATTATTGTTATTATTATTACATTATTATTCTCCACTCGTCTGAAACGCTCCAGACTGAATGGGAGAACAACTCTTTCTCCTTTTTTTTTTTCTTTACAGGTGAAAAAGCAAATTTTAGACGAGGAGATCTTCTGTTCTCCTGAGGCGTCCGTCCTGCTGGCGTCCTACGCTGTCCAAGCCAAGGTAACGATGCAGAAAAACACGGTGCTGCACTTCCTAACCAACCAATCAATCAATCAATCACCTTGTACGTTTCTCTATATTACTCGAATTATAGTGAATTTCAATCATATTTGCTACAATTATGGCATAAAAACTCCTATAACAGATATAGAAAGGCTTTTTAATGAATGTTTTCAAGCTGATTGATGGTCCAGTTAATTTGTACAGCTTATTGGTAACGTACAGGATGTTGCATATTCCTAGAAATGTATCGACATCAACAAAACTTTCTAACTCACCTTTTTATTCCATCCCACCTTTTTATTCCAAACAGTATGGAGATTATGACCCAAACTTCCACAAGCCGGGCTTCCTGGCTCAAGATGAACTCTTGCCAAAAAGAGTGAGTGTATATGGACCATGTCTGCTAAATCTCACTGAACTTCATGTACATGGAAAGTGTGTTTGTGTTAGAGGTCAACTTGCCATTGGCCTCTAGGGGTCCGCGGACCACTGTTTGAGAAACCCTGTTGTAAACCTGTGTGTGTGCTTTTAGGTTCTGATGCAGTACCAGATGACGGCCGACATGTGGGAGGAGAAGATCACAGCGTGGTACGCCGAGCACCGAGACATCGCCAGGTAACTTTATTATTATATAATCACCATTAATAGAGCAGATTGCGATGTTTTTGTAAAATCGCTAAGATGCCACACGCCTATGTTTCCGTCAAAGTTTAAGGGGAATTCTAAAGCAATATAAGAAATGTCGCAATACATGAAAGGTGAATTGGGTGAGATTCTGATCTTTGGTATGTTTGGGTCTTTGAAGGGATGAAGCTGAGATGGACTACCTGAAGATCGCCCAGGACCTGGAGATGTACGGAGTGAGCTACTTCGCCATAACTGTGAGTGGAAAAACCCAGAGTTCCTCAATTAGATATTCAGTCCATCACGTCAAATATTATACATTTTGTAAGAAATAATGTACAGCCAGCCAGTCATTATCGGCAAAATACATTTGACAAACCTATGTACTATAATTAATGTTAATTTGGACATATCGGCATTCATCTCGTTAAGTTTTCATTGTAGTTTCTATGTAGCGTCTCAAAATGGCGCCACTAGCTAGGGTTAGCATGTAGGCGGATCAATACGAGGGACGTGAAATCCTTCGTAGAAGTAGTTGCCCGTGGCAACGGTCATTTTTAACAGATCAGGGACATGCCTTTGAAGTGTTCTGCTGAAAATACCACTCAGATTATTCATTCTAGCCATTCTAACCGGTGTCTCAGTTGTTCCCGAGTCTGACAGGCTGATTCAGTGAGAGTGCCACGCGCACCCCGGAACTGTATGAGAAAGATAAACATTCACTCTTTCTACCTTATCAGTCCAACAAAATCGGTTTCTGAACAAATTTGATGCAAGAAATACGCAATGCAGTTGCTGAATCTTTACTCGTATTACATCTACAAGGCCTCATTTAAAAGTTTGTTCCGACTTTGCCCCTGGTGTCTGGAGCAGCGCGGACCGCTCCACTCGCTGTCGTTCCAGCCGTGGGTGGAGTTACTCAGATGCGGGGTGGTTCTCAGAGTGTTTCATGATATGTCCCCTTTTTTATATGATGGGTTTTTTTAATGGTGTCAACGAGTCCCTATACAGAAAATATAAAGCTTGGAGGGTTTCCTCCTCCACCGATGGGAGGTTCTGGTTCTGTTTTGATTTTGTATTTTGGACAATGACATTTG
The DNA here is from genome assembly GCA_900302355.1 of Cyttopsis rosea. Classification (NCBI taxonomy): domain Eukaryota; kingdom Metazoa; phylum Chordata; class Actinopteri; order Zeiformes; family Parazenidae; genus Cyttopsis; species Cyttopsis rosea. The sequence continues at coordinate 5,639 of OMKR01107361.1, read as the reverse complement.
GTCAATTCGTTTTGGTCTTTGTGCGAGAGGATTTTATGGAAAGAAGCTCCTAACATGTATTTCTTGTGTCAAATGGCAGCAAAACAAGCGTGACACGGAGCTGCTGCTCGGCGTGGACGCCCAGGGACTGCATATCTACAGCCCCAACAGCAAACTGAATCCCAACAAATCGTTCCCCTGGAGCGGGATCCGCAACATCTCCTACAGCGAGAAGGAGGTCTGCACCTGGTTATTATTATTGTTGTTATTACTCTGATTATTGTTTTAATTAATATTATTGATATGAATTATTTAATATAAATATTCTTTAATAATGCTTTATTCTGTTAAGCACTCTGAAACAACTGTTAGGTCTTTGCACTTGGAAAGTGTTAGACAACAAACAAAATTAGTAGTAATAGTAATAATATTGGTAAGAACAGTAATTCTGTTTTAATTATTTCCTTATTATTTCTTCATTATTGACAATTACCATTGATTAGTTTTATTATGTATAATATGATGATAGTACTAATTACATCTACATACAGCCCCCTTTTAACATTGTGTTGGCAATAAAATAACAATAAAATAATATATAGGCTTTAAGTGATGGACTCCTGTGCTTTTCCCACTAGTTTCTGCACGTCTAGTAACAGAAAATAAATTTTACTGATGTCTTTCATTTTCTTGCTGCAGTTCACAATAAAGCCCCTGGACAAGAAGAAAGATGTTTTCAAATTCTACTCATCCCAGCTGAGAGTCAACAAACTGGTAAGTTTTTTTTGTTGTTGTTTTATGTGTTATTTAAAAAAAAATCAGCAATAAGTTTATTATATATATTTTTTTAAATTGTGTTTTCTGTTCAGCACCTTTAGTCGGTTCTTCGCCTTCATAATTTTTGGACTTTAAAACTTTGCCAGATCCTGCAGCTGTGCATCGGGAACCACGACCTGTTCATGAGGAGGAGGAAGGTGGATTCCATCGAGGTGCAGCAGATGAAGGCTCAGGCTAAAGAGGAGAAGGCCCGCAAGAAGGTCAGAGTTCGACCAATTTTTGATTTGCTGGGTATCAGCTTGTCATTAGGAAGTCCTAAAACTGACTTAAAAAGTATTAAACCCATTTAGCTAGAGGAGTTAACGCCTCTATGGGGCACCTTTTATTTCAGCATTCCTTAGCTATTTAATGTTTTCCGAGGACACACCCTGCTGCAGTACATTCATTTCATTTATTCTACCTTGACTCTACCTTTACTCAACCCTACCTCTACCGGGACCTCTATTTGACCTCTACCTCTGCTCTAATCTATCTTGAGTCTACCTCTACCCCTAAATCCACCTCAACTCTGCCCCTACCTCTGCTCTGTTTCTGCTTCACTCTTCTCTATTTGACCCGCACCTCTATCTCTGCTCTACCTTTACCTCTGCTCTACATCTGCTCTGCTCTACTCTAGCTTTGCTCTACCTCTACTTGACCTCTAACTCTACTCAACCACTACCTTGACCTCTACTTTATCTCTGCCTCTACCTCTGCTCTACTTCTGCATTACTCTACCTCTAATTGGCCTCTACCTATCCAGTGCTCTACCCCTACCTTTACCTACCTCTATTCTATTATATTCTTGGGAACAGATGAGGGAGTCCATTATTTTCAGTCCTGATAAAAATATATGATTTGTAATTGACAATATCTAATACAATCAAATTTTTGTCCCTTATTTGATGTTTATCTGTTTGTTTTCATTATTGAGACGACTGAGCTGCAGACATGCTGTGTTTAAACTACGCTCCCTGCAGGTGGAGCGACAGATCTTGGCTCGGGAGAAGCAGATGAGGGAGGAAGCGGAGCGAGCCAAAGAGGAGATGGAGAGGAGGCTGTTCCAGCTGCAGGACGAAGCTCGGCTCGCCAACGAGGCGCTGGTGAGCAACGTGCTTCCTGTTTTCGTCATTACATCTCACTCTAAACCAACACTGTAAAACCAGAAAAGAAATCCTGTGTGATTCTGTGATGGCACTGCTATAATAATTTGTATACAACAGCACGGGTACGGCTAATAACGGTTAGTTAGCTACCTTATTTCAGTGTTAGAATATTGTTTGTTATTGCACAATAACAACAAATATTTTGTAATTTTAATTAGATATACTCAGCTTGTGAGGAAGAGGTCACAAGTATCATTCTAAAGCATCACGGCTCTGTTTTTACATATTAAAAGTACTGTTAAAGCATTTCACTTTTTTTACCTGTAAGGTTACTGAAAATTACACAAAAGCGATAGAAGCATCGTAAGTCGTGTTGTGGAAATGTTTCTGTGATCCAGATCCGGTCAGAGGAGACGGCCGACCTGCTGGCGGAGAAGGCCCAGATCGCTGAGGAGGAGGCCAAGCTGCTGGCCCACAAGGCGGCCGATGCCGAGCAGGAGCGCCAGAGGCTGGAGGTGACGGCCATGAAGACCAAGGAGGAGAAGAGGCTGATGGAGCAGAAGATGAGGGAGGCGGAGCAGCTGGCCGTCAAGCTGGTGGAGCAGTCGGAGCGGAGGTCTGGGGGGAAAAGTATTAAATCGTCTCCAAAATGGCCAAAATGTCGGTCTGGGATGGTGTTAAAAAGTGCTTCTGGTTCTGGTCTTCAGGTCCAAAGAGGCGGACCACTTGAAGCAGGACCTGACGGAGGCCAAGGATGCCGAGCGCCGAGCCAAGCAAAAGCTCCTGGAAATCACCAAAACCACCTATCCAGTAGGTTCTGCTCCTCCTTCTCTCCTTCCTCTGTTTTCCCCTCGTTCGATTTCTTTTAATCCACGTAAGCTTCTAGCTTACCCAGAATGCACTGCCGCTTTACTGACAGCGACGGCGCTGAGACGCAGTTACAGTTTTTAAAGTGCTTTTGACTACAATACTTTTTAACCAACAATGGAATTGCAAACGTTTAAATATGAAAGGCTTCATGTTAAACAGACTTATCCAAGGGGTTCCCAATCCGGGGTCCCCCTGGGAATTGCAGGGGGTTTGCAGCAAAATTATTATTTATTTTATTCAATCATGTTTTTTATTTAAGATAGCCGCTTGTTTACGCTGCAAATGCCATTAAATACATTTTGATAGAAAAATAATTTAGTATTTCCTTTCTCAATAATCAAATCACAGTATGACTATAACTCAATGCACTGCTTTTAAATAGAAAAACACTTTCTTTACTGTCAAATTTGAGTAAATGTAATTCATTATTTGTAATTGTGATTAATCACACTAAATACCATGCCATTAATCATTTTAATCAGCCCTACTAAATATATATAAAACAGTATAACGTATATATATATATATATATCGCTGTTCTTCCAGCTGATCGCGGCCTACACTCCTCCTCCTCCTCCCCCTCCACCTCCTCCTCCTCCGGAAGCCTCCTCTGACTTCTCCTTCGACTCGGCGTCGGCGAGACTCGACTTCAAGGACTCGGACATGAAACGCCTCTCCATGGAGATCGAGAGGGAGAGGTAAGATGGAGGGATGGCTTTTTATCCATCTGTCTGTCTCTCTCTTTACTCCCCCTTTTTGGATTTTTATTTTGTCATATTCCCTCTCTGCCAGGCTGGAGTACATGGAGAAGTCCAAACACCTCCAGGATCAGCTGAAGGAGCTTAAGTCCGAGATTGAGTCTCTGAAGCTGGAGGAGCAGCAGCACCAGGCCAGTCTGTTCAACCTGCACTCCGAGCCGCTCTACCTGCCGCACAGCAACGTAAGGACATGGATGGACGGATGTATGGATAGATGGATAGATTAATGGATTCATGGTTGGATTGATAGTAGGGGTAAGGGAAAATATCGATACAGCATCGTATCGCGATATTTTCCCCCACGATATTGTAGCGATACTCTAACGCCAAGAATCGTTGTTTTTTACGCGTGGTTCCGCTGCAGCTCCGTGCTCTGCATTTTAAACTTTTTACTTCAGATGAGAAGGAAATGAATAATATATCGCAATATATCACAGTATTGTATCGCAGTACTTGGTGTATTTCAAAACATAAAGAATCGCAATATTACCGTATTGGGACCTAAGTATCCCGATAGTATCGTATCATATCGTGAGATCCCTGGTGATTCCCACCCCAGGTGGATAGATTAATGAATGGTTGGATGGATTGGATGGTTGGATGGATGGATGGATGGATGGATAGATGGGGGGGAGGAACAAGTCACATGACGTCTTATCAAGCAGGCGCTACCGCTGCTAAAGTTAGCTGGTTAGGATGCTAGCTTGCTCGCTGACTATAAGCAATAATACACAATTGTGAACAAAATGAATTTGTTAATAAAATCCCACGTTTGATACTTTACTTATCTGGAACTTTATAAGAAACATCCATTCAATGTATTTGTGTGAGGCATGTACTTTGCTGTTTATATATGCAAAATGATGGATTGGACACTTAAATTAAGGAGCATAGTTACACCATTTTCTTCTGGCTCACGGCTCCTGTTTATCAAATGTTATTTATTTGAAATGAATGTGCCATTCAGGCATGAAAACACAAAAAATCCATCTTTTCCCACAATCCAACCATACAACATCCTTTTTAAAACCTCCCTTTATTGCTTTTGTTTTGCAGAGAAACTCTGCGTACATGTCTCAGATGGCCTTCTTTGAAGAGGTGTGATCCCGCCGCCACGGCATTAAGGAGAAAGGATATGTCCATAAGTGCTTTCTTTATATTTTTTACTATCGAGACATAACTTTGTATGTTGCTTGTTTCCACTCGGCCACACACAAATGAGAACTGCGCTTTCCGATACTCTACACATATCAGCCGTCGAGATGGGACGCTCTGTATTCAGACTACAGGTCTTGTGCCAGCAAGTTTTACACCAGTTATGAAATGCCTTTTGAAACTCACCGTGGTGCCGAAAAGCGGTTTGTGAATGAATTTTCAGTTTGATTTAAGCAGTTTTTTGCTTGAGCTAAGAGATCCTCTGTTGTGTTAAATGCAGAGGTGGAAAATCCAGGTTCAGAAAGTCAAATTCCTCTCCGGGATTTCGAGTCAACCATGCGTATTAGCATGGTAATTTGCATCAACCCAATTAGCATCTTCTACCTGAAGTCGGGGTTCAGAAAGTGGAAAAACTCCATTCCAGGATTTTGAGTCGACAAGCATCAACCCACAGGTCCAGCTGAGTGGAATCAGTCCATGGGTGGAGTAAAAACCTGGAAACAGGGATTTTATTTTCTGGACCTGGTTCCACCGCTGGTTTAATGTCACAAGCTAGGAAGAGATGCTTTAACCGCTGAGGTCGACAGAAGCCAGACGAGCTTCTTAACGTAAAGGAAAACGAAATGTTCGGTCTGTTACAAGCTGTACGACTGCGATACCTGCAACGCGTGTTTCTGCAAATGCATCAAGATTGGATGCCAAAAAATGTACTAGAGCAGACCTGGGACGCTCAAATCTGCTGTTCAGTAAAAAAAAGAAATGGAATAAAATGGGGAGTCCAGTTTTGGATGCTAACTGTGTTAGCACAATGCAAGGCCATGGATGGGATCAGCTAGCCTAACTCCTGTGAAATACTCCTTCAAGTGTCTCAAAAGCTGAGTTATTTAAGATCCTCCCTTTCTCTCACACTCCTCCCTCCCCCTCCCTCTCTTTCTGTTCTTCCTCCTCTTCCTCT
>OMKR01107360.1:0-11744 GCA_900302355.1 Cyttopsis rosea | reverse complement strand
TTCACAGGTAAACCGTTTTTGTACTGTATGGCTCATCTAACATTTAGGAAACAGAAATGACCTAGTTTTAAATGCCCTAGAGTCCTGGAAGAAGTCTCTCTATCCCAAATTTGAAGTTTGAGGGTGAAAATGATCTCATATGGGTAGAAAACTCTAGCTATCTTGAGTGTTACATAAAGGTGTGTGAGAGCAGGAAAACCAAGCCAGTGTTGGTTAGATTTCGGTTATGTGTGTTGCACATTTCATACACAATGGCGTTTTTCTGTGCACCAGGTGTCGGCCTTGGCCCCGCCATGGACTTTGTCATCGCCATCAACCCCAGGTATGTGTCACTCCATCAGTTGGAAACTCTTGCCAAACACCGTAAGAACAGAACCACAAACCCAACCGGTTTGGCCTGGGATTTAAAATCGTACATACCGACGGGAATTGAGTTCTGTTCCATGTAGAGCTCACACCGCGCTTGTGTTTGACTCTCCCCCACAGCATCATAGTGACGGCGTTCCTGGGAACCTCCATCATCTTCGTCTGCTTCACTCTTAGCGCCCTCTACGCCAAGCGAAGGAGCTACCTCTTCCTGGGAGGTTAGCTGCTTGTTGTTTTCATGACTCGCCGTGCTGTAGCATATGCTGTGTAATAATACGGCATTCAAAGCAAAACACTAAGTCATCAGATCAACACAACAAGTTTCCTTCATACCCATTCGACTCTTTTACTAGTTTCTTGCTTGTTGATCCCTAGGCTTATTTTATTGTTTTTGTTAATTCTAGGTTTACACTTCTCTCAGCAGGTTATTATAATAGCCAATTTTATTGTTTATCTTAGGTTTATTTTTTGTTTATTGTACATTCCATATTCTATGTTGAGTTAATCCTTAACTTTACTGTATATCGCCATTTTCTTATTTTTATTTGTATTCTTATAATTATATTATTATTGCCTATTTTTGGCAGCTGTGACACTGCAATTTCCCTCTGTGTAAAGTATCTAATAATTTTTCAAATTTCTGTATCTGTTCATATAATTACTAATGATGGTTTGTGTCCAGGAACTCTGATGTCCGGCCTGTCCCTTCTGTTCCTGATGTCCGTGATCAACATGTTTTTCGGTTCCGCGATGCTGTTCAAGGTAGAGGAACCGAGTTCCACTACGATTCCAACAAATTCATACATGCGTTCTTTGGGACAGCCTGGTTAAAAACAAAACAAAAAAACGAACCCTTTGTTCTGTGGCGATTCCTCAGGCGCACATGTACCTTGAGCTGATCATCATGTGTGGCTTAGTGCTGTTCGACACTCAGCTCATTATCGAGAAGGCGGAGAATGGCGACAAGGACTACATCTGGTGAGCGCCAGCTTCCAAACTCCACCGAACGTGACCCCAAAACGATACAAAAACACTTTGGAACAAAGACACAAAACTTTGCTTTGTTCTTCAACTGAGATGGCACTAATTTAAAGAGAAGCCATATCTAAAAATGATTAATGACACACAAGGATAGAAAATAATTTTATCAAATTGAATAATTCTGAAGGTATTGAGTTATTTGTTTTGGGTAATGTTTTTATTTAAAAAAGAAAAGTTTTTTATTTACTCATTACTTGAATATATTTGGGTTTTTAATTGTTTTGTTTTGTTTTCGAAGGCATTGCGTGGACCTGTTCCTTGATTTTGTCACCATCTTTAGGAAACTGATGGTCATCCTCGCCATGAATGAGAAGGTACTGTGTTTATTTTACTATTATTTAACTTGGAACTCTTGTCTTTTTAAAAGTAATTTCCTTTTTAGTGTCATATTTATATGGATGGAGGAAAAAATAATTGAATTCTGATCCTTTTTGGAATTAACATCCCTTTAGAACAGAGGTCACCAATAGGTGGTCCGGGTCTGGACCCAGACGCCGTCCTATCCGGACCCGGACCTATAACCAATATTGAGAATTATAAAATTTGATGGAGCACTTCTATTTTAACCGGCGCCGCTTTTCTAGCCCTTATAGCACTGGTTTAGCGGCTCAGGGAACTCACAAACCAATTGCATGCGTTGTATTCATCAATCATTATTGTCAATCAGTCCAATATGATCCATCCACCAGAATCCTAACACAACAACGTGCTAACGAATGTTCCCTTAAAGTTGCTTGGATTTTGGGTCAACATAAAAAAACATTTACTGACTGAGGGGTTGTCAAAGGGTGCATGAGTGCAGTAGCTGAAACCTTACTTGAGGGAAAACAAAGTTTTGTGAGAGATTCAAGCAAATACCTACTATATGTCAGCATCATTGGCCACAAAGAAAAATGAGATATTAACCCAGGATGCGCTAGCACAGCTGGATGAAGCAATTCATAAGGCACCATGCGTAAGCTTAGCTGTAGATGAGTCCACTGATGTGTCTGACAATGCTCAGCTGTTACTTTATGTAGCTCACCATGTTCATTCAGAACACATTCCTCATCACCAAGCAGATGTGGCCCTGAAAGAGCATTTCGGAGGAACTGACCTTGCCACTTTCTGGCTCCAAATGGTCTCGGAGACAGCTTTCCCAGGTCTGAGGAAAGTAGCGCCGTACTGCCGTACTGTACATCCTGACCATGTTCGGCTCAACATACAGCTGTGAGGCAGTTTTCTCCACTATGAACATTATTAAAACCAAATATCGTTCCATGCTCACCAATGAGCACCTACACATGTGTATGAGAATGGCCCTGACACCATTCTAGCCCCGATTTTAAGATCCTGGCACGATGAGCTACAGCTCACTTTTCTCACTGAACAAAAGAAAGTGGGGGAGTAAGTCATGTAATGTAAGAGGGATGGAAAGAGAAAAGGAGGTGTTAACACATGGTCAATTATTAACATGTGTTGAGATTGTTTATTATAAAATTGGTTGAGACTGTTAAGATGTGAAATGGAGTTTACACAAAATAAGAAAAAGGGAAACCCAAACTACACCTTTTACTTCATTTTTCTAAAATTAAGCACTTTATTTTAAGATGCACATCTTTCAAAAGCTCTGTTATGTATTTTATTTTAAAACGCAGCCCTTATTTTACTTGAAAAATAAACCTTGAAGAGAACATTTATTATCATCTCCAGTTCAATGTGAAAACTGACAAATATTGTTGAAATATTATTTAATTGTACTTTCTTCATTTGATTTGACAGTCAGTTGTTGACTACGTAGAGATGTTGATACAACTACTAGGCTATTTCAGTATACTGTATGTGGCACTGAATCATAACACAAGTTAGACATCATGATGTTCCGGACCTTTGCTTGAGGAAATTTTCTCTAACTGGACCTCTTGAATTTTAATTGAATACATATGCTCTTGTGTTTATGTAATAAATCATTCAATCATTAACTTTTTCTGTTTTTTATTTTTATTTTTCCCAGGACAAGAAGAAGGAAAAGAAGTAAGAGGCCAAGCAGCGATTTGGGGTTTAAAAATAAAAAATCAACCCGTGAGACGAGGCACAATTTGCTCAGCTGTTGGTGCTTTCACTTTCTGTCTTCATTTTTTAAAATTAACTCCCATGTGGTCTTATATTACTTTTAACTTACAATAAGGGTTGAATGTAGGTTTGTGGTAAACTAACTAGGTTTTTTTGGCTGTGAATGGAGGGGTTGGGTTGTAAAGACCTCTCCTACTGCTGCAGTGACCCTGCTTGGCCTCTAGAGGGGAGTGTTGTCCTACAAAAGCTCCCGCAAGCTGAACAGCATACTACACACGTTTTTTTTTGTTTTGTTTTTTCATATTATATAGTGCCAATTACATACTAGGCTCCTTTAGCAGCTTCTGAGACTGATTGTTGTTTTATTTTAATTCATGTCATTTGATTCGGTGATTGATTGATTCACCTATCTAATATATACTTTTCCTAAAAAAAGAATCTCTTGAGTGGAGTGTCATATGAAGGCAAACCATTCCCTTGATAGACATTTCTCTTGTAAACTATTTATTCCCATTTTTAGTTTCGGTCCAACATTGTGAGAGTAAGAATAGCAAAGCCTACTTCCATCGATGGACGTTTTTTTTCCCCTGCTAATATCAGTTGGATTTAAATTCACGTGGTGGACAGGATGTTCTGGCTCATGTAGGAAGAATAGTCGCCATCTGTCCATATTTTTGCCTGCGGACAGGCCAGCTATTCAGATCGCTCCCTTATGTAAAAAATGCTCTAAAGTACATGTTCTTTAGAAATTAGTTTGCCAAATGTCGTGATGTTAACTCTATCAATTCTTTTGAAAACATCTGTATACTGTGAAGGATTTATTTTGATGTATTATTGAAAAATCAAATAATTTGATACATTTGCTCAGATAAATTTGTTGAATGTGATCAAATCAACTTTGTGTTGGCACGTATGTAAAGCGGGGAATCCTCGGATCACGGTTAAATAATAAGCTGTCTTTACAATGACTGAACCCAGAGGTACTAAATCAAAACTTTTTAATTAGAAAGTAAAAAAAAATTTTTTTTTTTAAAGGGCAGTGACATGATCTCTAGTAGCGAGGGAACAGACAGAACCTTGGAAGTACGAGAAATTAACAATCTATCCAAATTTTTTAAAAGATGACAAATGATGTACATTTCACTTAAAATAGAAATACGTATTTATTCAATAGTGTAGCAATTTTTTTTAAATTATTGCTGGTATATATTACCTTTTTAAAAGTACTAGTGCAGTGCCTGTTCAAAATATGCCCATTCGGAACGGGCTACTAAGGACAGAGGACCTTTCTTCCTTCCTGCCTTCTTCCTCTCTCCCTCCCTTCCTCCATTCATTCTTCTATCTTTCTCTCCTTCCTTTCTCCCTCCCCTCTCCTTCCATCCTGCAGTGCCTGTTCCAAACATGCCTGTTCGGAATTCTTCCTTTGTGACAGTTCCGGATTCCACATTCCTGAATTCGCAACGCTAACAAAAAACGAATCAAAGTTTTATCAATATTACGCGTGTCGTCTGTCCAAATTGCACCAAATTCAAGACTGCACGTTCCCCAGCAATACACCCGCCAAGTGCGGCGTAGATCGGACGAACGGTTGTCGAGATAATCGAAGGACAAACATACATAGATTCCTCACATTAGATTATGATTTAAAGCAGAAGAAGAAAGAAGAAACAACCTTGAGATGGGTTGCAGGAGGAGGAATCCCCCTTTCGAGACGACCAGGCTGCAGTGGAGGCCGAGTGGGCAACATTAATACTATGACAGGGGAAGGTGGAGAAGATTGAAGAAAAGATGGGACCATATCCCACTCAAGAATTTTAGATGTTATTTGTGTTATATTTTCTGTGATCTAACAGCTAAAAAGGTATGACTTAAATCATAGATGCAATTCATAAGTCCAACAGTGTTCACTTTAGGATTATACCCTGTCCAGGAGAATATGTACTGTTGATAAACATTAGTCCTCAGATGGTACACGGAAATATTGCCCAGAGAAAATCTCTTGTATTGTCAAAGGGAAACTCTATAGCAGCATCGACCAGGCCCTGCTAAACACACTTGGAAGCTTTGATTAATCATCAGTTAAACACAAAGCCAGTGCACAGCATGTGGAATTACTGACATACAGTGGCAGTCAGAGAAGCCGTCACAGTGTTGTATCTGGGAAGTAATTGAGTATAACCTACTATTCATATATAATATATCAGTCAACGTGCAGATGCATTTAAGGGTTAGAAAGGGATTTCCAAGGGTTTCTTGCTTTTCTTTTCTTTTCTCTTTTGTTTTGATGGGTTTTTCATTTAAATCGTTTTAAAAACAAACAGATAACAGAATAAAACGTGCTGCGGGCATGTGCATCACTGTGCATTTTACCTCCTTCCTCCGTCTATATCATTCAAAGTGACCAACCAAAGGCGCGCAGACGCCGCCGTCTCCTCCCCGCCTCCCAAGTCTCAAAAGTCGACTTGACGAGCGAGTGTGGAGCAGTTGCGAGCGGGTACTTGCCTGGATCCCGACCCGCTCCACCGAGTGAACCGATTCTCACGAAGATGGAGACGGAGTGAGTTGACAATTCTGTCTGATGTCGGGCCAAGCGCGCAGGTCCGGCGGGTGGGAGCGTCGCGGATTCCGAGCTCTCGCCCGTCACAGCCCCGTGCCCGCGGGGCCGCATTTGTGCGGGCGGAGCAGAAATACCGCGACCAGCCTTTCAACGTTTATTGGCCGAGTCTGGCTGCACGGAATTAACGCTACAGCTATCTGTGACGTCGTTCAAGATATCTGTGACGTCATTCACGATATCTGCGACGTCGTTCAAGATATCTGTGACGTCATTCACGATATCTGCGACGTCGTTCAAGATATCTGTGACGTCATTCACGATATCTGTGACGTCATTCACGATATCTGCGACGTCGTTCAAGATATCTGTGACGTCATTTTGACTAGTAAGATTCAAACTGCTTTTGCCTATGGAAGGCCATTTGGGCAAATAACGTTATTTGCCCGAATGGCCTTCTGTGTTTGCCATTCATGTGTATGGGGTTTCTCATTACAGATACTACAACGTCATTATGACGAGTCAAAAAATATATCTAAAATGACTGCAGATATCTTGAATTGAGGGGAATTAAAGATTTCTTTATAACTTTCACTCCGCCTAGTCAAAATGTAATTAGATATCTTGAATTAATTTTGCTAGGCGAAATGAGGTTGCAGATATCTGCAGTGAGAAGCCCCATACACATCAATGGCAAAAGTAGTTTGAATCTGACTGGTCAAAATGACATTGCAGATCTGTAATGAATATCCAGTCTAGCGAATAAATGTTAAAACGGCTTGCCATGCTTTAGACCCGTCTCGGGGGTCGTCCTCTTTCTGACATTCCTTGAAGTTTAGGTTCCTGGTAGGTTGATGTCTTACAGATGCCAGACGGGGAGTGTTCTGTCTCCTAAATTAAATTTTAATCAAGATAATAGGTTGGTACCGCCTACTGGCCGTTTATATGCATCGTCTGTACTTAAGTTCTGCCCCTCCCAATCAGCATTGTGACATCACAGCGCTGTGATGTCACAAAAGGCATTGTGACACGGTAACGTTGCGACGTCCCAAACCGGCCAGTCACTACATTTGGGGAAGGCAGCATTATATGTGGCATCTCCTTCCATCCGCCTCGTTATTGCCCTTGAGGAAGCGGCATAATCTAAATTCATTTGTTTATGCACACATTGTAAGAGGTACGACAACTTATTTGCAGTTGCATAGAGGTTGATCGTTAATCTGCATACTTTTGTGCTGTTTCAAGCCGCTGCCATTAAGTGTTTAGCTCGCTGCATACGCGTGGTGAGGGCAGAATGTTGGGTTACGATGCAGTCTCTTAAGCTTGCTATACTAACCTTGACGTGTTAGATTTATATTTTTACGTGTTAACACCTTATTTCTAAGACATTATTTTCCCTAACGGCCTTCCATAAACCACAGCCGTGGATGGACCAAACCCTCTACGTCAAACTTGTACGTCCTAAGACGACAGAAAATACCCCGTTAACACGTCCATTTTGAACGTCTTAGGGCGTTTAAAATTGGGTGCTACCACTTCATCAGTTCCTGAAGGAAAACCCTACATACAATCATTGCAAGAGAGAAAATAATTCCCCACTCAACATACCTTGTATGAATTGAGGTTAAGAAATAATATTGATTGAATTGGGCTTAAGAAATAATATTGGTTTACGGTGACATTATTAACATCTGCATTTTTTTGTAGGCTACTGGTTACTTATTGAGAAAAAATGTAGCTTGTATACAATATCATACTTAACATATTAATTTAATGAGGTGTGTTCGCCTAAGTGCCCACTAGATGGCAGTATTAGAGCACAAATGGCAAGCTGTTTAATTCTGAGTAGATTGAGGGGAAAAGAAAGAATTTGGTGTTCTGCAATGTAAACTGGTTAAGATCCTTTCTGATTAATGGCGACATCTTTAGTGCAGCCAAGGTGTATTTAATGTAACGTGGTGTACATCATATTTTACATTGTGATCGAAAAAATCGAATTAAACTTTCATGAATAGACTGTTGATTAGGAATCACCGTTTTGCTGTTTAAAGCACCACGTTTGTGTTTAGAAAGAAATTCTTATATAATTACCTGCACAAATTGATCCACCCCACACAAATGGACTGTCCCAAATACTAAATCACATCTGTGTATAAGGCACGTGATAGGTACGTAGCCCAAACATACCCACTAGCAAGAGCCCACATGAGCACAACGTAGGCATACGTACAGCCCAACGCAGCCCCTACGTCAAAGGGGTGGGTATGTTGATGCCACCAATAGTATGGAAGCCTTAATGGTCCAAACGTTCAAGACGTTCAAAATGGACATGTTAACAGGGTTTTTTCTGTCTTCTTAAGACGTACAAATTTGAGGTATAAATTTGAATGCCGAACTATAGGTTTTGGTCCAATCCGCGTTCCATAGTGAATTGATCCTTGTGTAATGCAACAAAATCCTCCTTTACTCACCCACTTACTGGTTTGCGATCAGAATGTTACTCAATGGTGGATCCTTTAGTTCAAATAATGCCCCGGCAAGTTATCTGACAGATTCTGTTTTATAAATATATGTATGTATGCACTCATTTGACACAGAGTGAACTGTTGATACAGATATTTATTGTGTAATGTTATATGTTAGGTGTATTTTATACTGCCAATTTTCATTATCTCTTATTTAGTTGTTTAGGTTTGTTACACATTGCCCTTTTCTTTCTCCAAATTTGTATATTTATTTATTACTATCGGCAATTGTTTTCATATGAGCACTGTAATTTTCCTCCGGGGATGAATCAACTTTCTGTCTATCTCAGGTTAATGATTGTCCGATATAGTTACGACCGATTGTCTGAATATAACTTGAAGTGGTCATGTTTTTCCTTTTCCCCCAGAGAAGGCAGCGTCCAAAGAGATCTCTATGAAACGCCCACTCTGCAGCCAGGATGAACGCGTTTGACAGAAATATCAACTTTGATGCGCTCTTCAAGTTTTCCAAAATGTATGTAGTATGAGAGCAGATTTTCAGTGTGTGTTTTGTTGTGCACCTTATTCACCTGAAACGCATTTCCAAAAACATTTTTAATGTGTATTTTATTTGTCCCAGCCCTCACTCCACCCAGGTGCACCTGAAGAACGTGTACTCCAGCCTGGCGATATGCATGTTCGTGGCCGCCGCCGGATCCTACGTCCATGTTGTCACTCGCCTCTTTCAGGTAACATTGACGTTAGGAAATGGCGTCACTGCCTGGTATTATTGATGGCACTTTATTGACATGTCTAGCTGTTTTCAAATTGTTTGAAACACGCTAAATACTCTCATATGGTAGCAGTATTTTCAGGTTCCCAAAGTTAAACGGTGATGCTCGCTAAATGGTCGATCACATTGTATATCTTCCCAGATGTTAAATCTTGTAAATATTAACTAGGGCTCATATCACATTGTCAGTTTATCTCTCTCAATTCAAGTGAAGCAATCAACATAATGACGCTCCATAGGAGTTCTGCATGGTGGTGATTTGCCAGGAGTTTGTTAAAGATTGCCCGTATGGGGCGACTGTTACTAGGCAACACTCCAACTTGGTGTAGAAGCACGTTGGCAGCTGTTGGCACAAATTCCCCGCGCCCACTTGTTTAGCTGTCATTCGGTTAAACTTGTAAACTGTTACAGCTCGACTTGAAAACGGTTGAACTGTCTTCAATTGATCCCATTATTGCCTTTGGTGCAAATGCTGCGACTTGCTGGACCCCATGTATTGCTGCCTTCAGCTATATTTATTATTATTATTATTGTTATTATTAGGGGTCCCCTATTGTTTTTGTTCCGGATCTTATTCTTCTAGACATTATCACTGGTCAAAGTGTCTGGCGCTCAGAAACCGTCAAACCCACGGACACGAATGAATGATAGTTGTATTTGGAGTCGTCCACACACGCCGTGGTCTAAGTTTGATCCACATCGGACTATATTTGCAGTAGTAAAAAAATAAAAAAATAAATAGGTGCACCTCTGTCGAGCTACCAAAAGGTCGCATGAAAAAATGCAGACTACTGATTGGTCACACAGAATCGTCACTGCGTCATCATTGCACAACACGGAACATCTGCACAAACCTGTCCTTTGTAAAAAGCCATACAATAGCTATACGGGTCCAATTTTTTTCTTCACTGGACTATACGATTAAGTGGCAACCCACAAAACCACAAAAAAGAATCAAGAACACCATCCATAAGAATTTGAGTAAGTGAACATATTTGTGGTTAATGGGGGGTTTCCAGTTTACATTGTGTAGTAGTACGTTAGTTATCATACTGTGAAAAGCAACAAGTACTTATTTGCCAAGGCAGTTAGACGCGCTTAGATATTAAGCCAAATTCCAAATTAATGGTAGTCTACAATGAACATATTTCATAGTTAAAGCCAGATTTGTTGCCATTATAACATCTGGGTGTATTCCATTACAGACAATTAATTTGGTTATATGTCATCTTGAATTGTAGTTAGTTATAACATTAACCTTAATAAATTCTTCAGTATTGCAAATTCTGCTTGTACATCGTTTCGTCACACACATCACAGACTAACCTGGACCCCATACATTGCTGCCTGCAGCTATATATTATTATTATTATTATTATTATTATTATTATTATGGAACAGATGATCACTGAGACTAAATCACCACATAGTGTATTTCTTGAGATGGCAACCTCTTGGGTGGGAAAAAGAGGCATCCCCTTCGATTCCCTTTTCTGTTTTTAACAAAATAAAGAACAATTATGTAATTTCCCTGATGTTATGGCGCCCGCCTAACTTGACTCCTCTGGCCCCTCAGGGAGGAGTGCTGTCCCTGCTCGGCTCCCTGGGGATGATGCTGTGGCTCGCCATGACGCCACACAACTCTGAGACGGAGAAGAAGAGGCTGGCCATCCTCGCCGGCTTTGCTTTCTTCACAGGTAAACCGTTTTTGTACTGTATGGCTCATCTAACATTTAGGAAACAGAAATGACCTAGTTTTAAATGCCCTAGAGTCCTGGAAGAAGTCTCTCTATCCCAAATTTGAAGTTTGAGGGTGAAAATGATCTCATATGGGTAGAAAACTCTAGCTATCTTGAGTGTTACATAAAGGTGTGTGAGAGCAGGAAAACCAAGCCAGTGTTGGTTAGATTTCGGTTATGTGTGTTGCACATTTCATACACAAGGGCAATTCAAAGTGCATTGAAGACTTTATTGAAGACTTTATATGAAAGCACTAACTTGATTTACAACCCCTAAAGAGTGAGTTAGCAGCTTCCCTTTATCTGCGGTTTTTCTGTGCACCAGGTGTCGGCCTTGGCCCCGCCATGGACTTTGTCATCGCCATCAACCCCAGGTATGTGTCACTCCATCAGTTGGAAACTCTTGCCAAAACACCGTAAGAACAGAACCACAAACCCAACCAGTTTGGCCTGGGATTTAAAATCGTACATACCGACGGGAATTGAGTTCTGTTCATGAGTTCTGTTCCATGTAGAGCTCACACCGCGCTTGTGTTTGACTCTCCCCCACAGCATCATAGTGACGGCGTTCCTGGGAACCTCCATCATCTTCGTCTGCTTCACTCTTAGCGCCCTCTACGCCAAGCGAAGGAGCTACCTCTTCCTGGGAGGTTAGCTGCTTGTTGTTTTCATGACTCGCCGTGCTGTAGCATATGCTGTGTAATAATACGGCATTCAAAGCAAAACACTAAGTC
>OMKR01107358.1:0-10493 GCA_900302355.1 Cyttopsis rosea | reverse complement strand
TTCGACACTCCGGGAGAAGTGCGTTACGCTTTACGGCACTTTCCGCTAGCTCGCGGGGGTGAAGCTAACCTAGCTCGAAGCTAGCTCGGTATTGTCAGTACGGACATCATGGCACTCTCCGCTCGTTTCTCAGCCACTGTCTATTCCATCCCCGTCTCAGCAACTTGACGAGTATGAAGGACAGAAGCTGCCAAAATTAAAAATAAATACATAAATAAATAAAGACTATTAAATGACTAACTAATAAATAAATGGGGATAATAGGGAAAATTAAATAGGAAAGTAACTAAATAGGGGAATTAATACAAATATAATACAGAAAAAATACAGAAGCAAATTAAAACAGAAATATCAATTTATGTCACATTTTATCAATTAATTAATGCCTACATTTATTGTTCATACATTTAACCTCTTTAGCGTATGAAAGTATAATGTTTATTACCTTTTAATTGATAGAAATGATTGACACACAGTGTCAAGCTGCATCTCAAATGATTCCTTAGGGTCTCAGCTTTCTGAAGGTGGCACTTGTATGTGGCACCAACTGCTGACCCACACCACCCCCCCAAACTCCAACACCTCCACCTCACTCAGAACCCAAGAAATGGGCCTGGAGCTTAAGAGGTTAATGGCATATTAATTAATTTATCTAGTCATTTATTTATTAATTTATTCAACTTTGTATTTATTTTGAATTTTGGCAGCTTCCGTCCTCCGAGCGAGTGTTGAGCAGTTGCGAGCGCAGAGGGAGGGTCGAGCTTGCGCTCATCCGAACACAGGGGTGGGACCACTCACGCGCAGTCCACCCAGTCAACCGGACTCCGGCTGACTGGCTCTGCTCCCTTCCTGGTTCTCTGGAGTTCAAAACCACATTAATAGGTGTTAAAATGAATGTTGTTTGTTCACCGTCAACAGTACCCGCCACCATGTTGCGGTGACGTGGCAGATATCCCTATATGATAGGGATATATATAGATATCCCATATCTCTCTCCGGAGACTCCACTCCAATCGACGGCTCTGGGAGAGCGGCAAGATCTGTGCAAAGGGTGCTGTAACCTAGGTGTACATTATATTTGCGTTTGTAACACAGACTGTTATTGAAACGTGACCATTAAGGTTCAAATTTGTCCGGTAATATTTATTCTTTCTGGACACAACAAATCCGGGCGAGTTTTACAACAGTGTTATAAAAGTGCAATTGCACTCAAACTGTAGGGGTGCTAAACCAAAGTTACATAATGTTGCTTTAAATAACAGCGTCAATAAAGGTGTGAATATCATATATTCAATGAATCATCCTTTATCTTGCATTATCTGGCACTTAATCACTGGTTATCTAAGGCACGACAATCTTAAATATTTTTTAATAAGCATGATACAAATATAAACAAATAGCTCTTGAAGGTATCAATCTATACAAATGTATTTATATGTACTACACTTTAAGGTCAAAACATCCCTGCAACAACAGTATTCATATGTGTTATTATATTAATTTCCATTTACCTGCAAAGTGCTGACATGTATAGGTGTCCCACCGGTGCCATTAACTGTGTTGTTAGCTTTATTGAGGGTCTGTTTTCCTTCTTTCTCCTTTAATGCTTTTTCCTTGGTGGCCATTTTTGCTTTCTCTTCCTCAATCAGTTTTGGACTGTTTAACATCACCTAAGAAAAAACAATTATTAATGGTGAAAAGAGGCGGACATATAAGCTGGAAACTAGTGAGCTGCACTTAAGTGTTAAGTATTATAATAAGAAAATTTACCTGCACCACAGCGTATTCCACTAGCGATGAAAATCCAAACAGCAGACAAGCGATGAGCCAAATATCGATGGCCTTTACATAGGAAACCTTGGGAAGCTCGGAGGCCAAGGACATACTCTCACTGGACAGAGAGAGTACTGATAAAATGCCTACAAAGTGATTTCAGAGGTTATATAATTTAGAGAGGTATTAATTACATTGTTCATTGGTATTGCTACTGACAAGAAATCACTTGTACACTTATCATGAGAGGAATAAATGAATGAAAAAGAGCCATCCGGGAAAAGTCTAAGGAAAGGCAAAGAACAAGAGCATTTTTTCTAATGGGACTGAAGATCTAGAAGGCTCTACAGTGGTGGTTACAAAATTCACTGTGCTACTCACGATTGGATGGATTGAGTTTGCATGGTAGAAGGAAGGGTAGTGGATGGCAGGATGGCTGGCTGGCTGGCTAGCTGGATGGATGGAGGGATAATGGAAGGGATAGATAATGAGATGTTGATGAGGTACAAAGTTTTCTTATTGTAGATTCCAAATAGATGGTACTACGTCTTAAAAGTGCATGCAATCTGGCACCTCGGTCTCTGCTCATTTTAATGTAGTTGTGATGGCAAATTTGCCACCTACCCTAGAGACTGGGTTTGGTGCTGTCCAATGGCAGCTTGCAGTTTTCCTGGTTGCCTTCCATGACCAGCAGATTTAAAGCATAGGTAGCATCAAGTTTTCAACCCAGGACTTAATGTAGGTTCCAATCATATACAACTGTTCATAGCACAACCTCACTGAGCGCTGTACTATTGAGAAATGTACTGCTCTCAAGCAGCTTCATACTGTTCTTAAAACACATTTAAGTGTTATAAGGTTTGTCTCTTTTTCAGAACCAGTTCTATATATACCGAACACGGGCAGCATGTCAGAGAATCTGAGTAGCTCATGAAAGAGAATATTCCCTAAATCCCCTCAGCCACAATGCCAAGCATAGACTGGGAAAGAGACCCTGTGGAAACATCTCGCATGTAAAATCGGACAAATAGGGACGCCACCGACCAAAGCCTTTTCATGCCTGAAAAGGGCAGTCGAAGCTGCCACACCTCGAGTAGAGTAGGCATGGAGAATGGTCAGTACAGCCCGACCCGCTGACTCATAAGACATCACGATACATTTGCATAACCAATGACCAATGAGAAAGCTGCTGCACAGAGAGCGACTGGCCAAGCACCGCCACTCCATAGTACACAAGCAGTTGCCGTGACAACCAAATAGAAGCTGTGCAGTCCACGTAGCACGCCAGTGCACGCACGGGACACAGACAATGAAGTCGCTCCTCTCGCACATCCTGGTGAAGGAAAAGAAAAAAGGCATCGAGGGTAGCCACCCTCGATCTGTCTGAGTTCGTCACAACCTTAAGCGTAAAAGCCGGATTAAGACGCAACAGAGATCGTCATTAATGGCTAAACAAGCAGGTTCACGGACAGAGTGCACAGATTCCAGAAATTACAATATAGGAACGATACTGCAACACAGGGGGTCTGTTGACGCACCATCGCTCAAACAAGTTCCACTTGGAGAGCCCACAATGGTGGAGATTATAGCCCATTACATCCACGCTGTTCAAGCCTGCACCGTTCAGGAGCCAGGCACACAGAGGACCGACAGCCCCTCCAAACTTACTCGTTCCATCAGTCTGGGCAGCAGTCCTGATGGTGGGAATGCGTAAAGGAGACCCCCTCGGCCATGGGCGGTGCGCTAACGCATCCACCCCCAGGGGGTGGGTCGTCTATCCCGTGGAGAGAGAACCACAGGGGACACTGATCAGTCTCTCTCGATGCAAACACGTCCACCAGTGCTGTCCCGAATAGTCTCCACAGCTGGAGCACTATATCCGGGTGGAGGCGTCACTCTGCTTCGCCGGGGCCTCCCGTGACATGAGGTCACAGCTTCATGATGGTCAGTGCCGTCACTGAGTGGCCCACCTGTGGAACACACCTGAGGACCGACATAATGTCTGCTCTCCATAATTCGGACAGCCAGGCCCTCATCTGGACTCATGGTTTCTAACTGCAGTCCCAGATAGGTCACCTGCTGGCTGGGTATGGGAGTGCTCTTCTCCCAGTTTATCGCGAACCCCAATTCTGTAAGGTAAGTGATCACAAGCTTGGTGTAAGCGACCACTAGTTCAATGGAGGGAGCTAGGATCATATCGTCAAGATATGTCAGAATTCTGACACCTTGACGACACAGCGGCAAAAGTGCCATCTCGACGCAGCCGGAAAACACAGGCGAAGCGAGCTTGTAGCCGAACGATACTCTGGTGTACTCGTAGGCTACCCCCTGAAAGGTGAAACGGAGGAATCGTCCACACCATGCCCTAGAAGGGCGATGGGGTCCAATGGTATTGTAACGCGTAACTCCCTCACAGTCTCTTGTCCATCCACCTGGGCAACACAAAGAGGAGTTGCCACCTGAAATAGTGATCACATAAGGGTCGAGCAGCCAGCTGGGTTGTGTTCACTAAGCACTCCTCCAGATCCCTGACAGGGGGGCCCATCATAAAAGGGATGATCGTGCACTGGCAGGAGCGTGCGCGTCTCCATGGAGTGCAATGCAGCCACGCCCATGGTGTGTGAACACGCCTGGGCCTCGGTCTTGTAACATTAGTCTCCTGGTCTACAGTGTCACAAGCGGGCAACGCCGTAGGAGTGGGCTGAAGGTCCCGCTTTGCAGCGGGGTCGATGTCCCCTTCGTCCACGATGAGGACATCTTCGTAGTCCCCATCGGTGAAATGGGATGGGGACGTCCCCAACATCTCCGCAATGGCCTGGTGGCGAATGTTCTGTGAAGTACTCGCTGCGGCGGGCCTGTTCGGGAGCTGGTATGGCGCGTCAGTCCGCAGAATGGCGGGCAGATGAAACATCTGTTGTGAGGATCACCCATCACCGTCAGTCCGGCACATTAGCAGGGGCTCTTAAAAGAGCCGTTGTCGTCTTTCCATCTTCAAGATGCCGAGGAAGCCATGGAAGACATGCTTGACTCGGCGGCGGTGATCTGAAGTCCCTGAGAGAATAAATTATCAGTGTTTTATTCAAAACATATTTTCATGTTTAATTTGAATATGCTATTCAAAACATATTCAAAAGATTTAAAATGCTTTTTTAAACTTTTGATGCATTTCATTGAGCACTAAGTCAATAGTTAATGTTCAGAGAGGTTATGCTAGGAACAGTTATAAATGATGGAAACCAACATTTCAATAAGGCCTGGGTTTATTAATAGCAAACCTATCCTAATGTTTTGCCTCTGCAACTGAGTACTTTGTGACTGAATTACGAAATAAAAATGCAGTGATTCTTACATATTTATGACCTTACTGTTATCACAGACATTTGTCATAACAATTTTTCCATGCAATTGTCACAAAGCGGAAAAAATATTGTAATTGTATCATAATGAGGAAAGGTATTTTCCAATTACCAGCTTAGTCCAGGAAATGAAAGACTTAATATAAATAATATAAAAATACACAGTAATAATACAGACGACAACTAAAAAAAGACCACCGTCTCCCTCACTTTTTCTTCAATGATGGCGTCCCACTGGAGTACACTCTTGTTCTGTTTGGAGCAGGGGAGAAGGAACCGCAGCAGGATCTGCCCTATCTCGCTCCCTCTGTCCTCCCTGCACCAGTCGGAACCCCCACCAGCTCATCCACCGTAACCCAGATGGGTTACCCTGTGGGTGAGTATGAGGAGGTGGATTCACCCAGAGCGTCCATCGTCTCCCTGGCGCCAGAGGTTAGCGTGTCCACGGTCCGACTGCTCCGTGACGACTTCATTCGCTCAGCAGCGGCGAGGGGGGCATCCCCCTCCCCCTTCATTGAGGTGCCCGCCATCAATCGCTACATTGAGGGCGCCGGGACCACACCTGCATCTTTCCAGGCGCCGGTCTCCACCTACCTCCCCTCTATGGCCCAGATGAAGGGGATCCCTCTTCTGGAGGCTGGGCTGGCAGCACTCTTGGAGCCCTCATGCCGCATGGCAGATGGACATGCCCATCCTGCCAAATAAGTGTCATCAGCTCCTCTCCGGGTTTGCAGGAAGAGCTTCAAATGTGGGGCACAATCAGCAGCAGCGTCCAATAATATCGCCCTCCTCAGTGCTTCTCTGGGCACTTTGATGGTGGGCAGAGAGACACTCTCTCCAGAGGAGGTGGATGAGGTGGCAAGGACATCCGGCACCATCCTTCACCTGACCCAAGCCCTGGCGATATCGGCAGGCAGGGCCATTACTTTGGCCACACAGTCCCAAACCTGACATTGGAGATGCCTGAGTTAGCTACAGGTAAGCCACCGGGTGTCTCCATGGCAGTCGCCGATTCTGCAGGGCAGCTTACTGCTTGCCTCCTTACCAGAAAAAGAGCCTGGGACATGACGTGATTAGTGGAGGTACTTGGACCAGTTCTCCATGTTTTGCTGCCCCGCTAGACCCAAACAGGTCTACCCACTCATGCCACATCAGCAGTCCCCCCACCGGCGTTTCTATACTGATTATCGCGGGGAGTGTTCCCAGCGCTGAGATCCAGACTGAAACTCCGCTGACAACCATGCCCCCCACAGATGAGAACCGCAACCCAAAGTACGTGGAGATGCCACTGAATCCACTTTGAAGGAGAGGTATGAGAATATTGTTCTATCAACACAATATTCTTGTACTGTCTCACTCCCCAGTTAGTGAGAGCACACACCAAGTCTCTGGTGACACATCTCTCCCACCTGGGTTTCGCCATCAACTGGGAGAAGAGCAGTCTTCTTCCCAGACAGTGGGTGGATTATATGGGCATTCATCTGGACTCTATCCATGAGAGCCACACTGACAGCTGTTTGTTAGAACACTATCATGGCAGTGGTGGAACACTGCTGCCCTCTACAGGTGGTTGAAGGACAGAATGTCATTCCCACCTCATGCCCTGTGGAATACCTATCCTGGAATACCACTGGAGATATTTCCTATCTCCAGTGGTGATTGGACATGGATTTATCCCCTTCCATTGTTAAGGTGTATGCATCGACTATTTCTGCCTGCCATAAGGGTTTTGGCAAAAAAAAAAAAAAAAAAAAAACAGCGTTTAGCCATCCTCTGATTAAACACTTCCTACAGGGAGCAAGACGTGTCCGACCCCCATCACACTCTTTCGCCCCGAAATGGAACCTGGCATTGGTACTGCGCTGTCTCACAGGTGAGCACTTTGAACCGATTGACACCATCCCTTTAAAACAACGATCGGTCAAAACATCTGCTAAATGCATGGGGGAGTTGGCCGCCCTGTCTGTGCACCCTAGCTGCCTTTTTATGAATGGCGATCTGAGTAAAGCTACGTTGCAACCAGGGCTTCAAACCAGAAATTTTTTTCAATCTGTTCCTTCCGAGCAGAATCTGTATTTTAATGTTTCCGGTTTTGCGTTCCACCTTAAAAATATCTCTCCTGAACCGGTTAGAATGAAATGAAATACGGTAGATAACTTTCCATGGGGCTCTGACCACTGATATTACAATATGTATCTTTCGGATGGAATAAAAATGTCCGAAAGATATAGATATAGTTGCCATTTTTCAACTCAGGCCTGGAAAATAGTCCGTTAATTTGGTAAAATTATTAATGAAAAGGTATAAAAAAAAAGATATTTTACTCTTTTGTCCCTAACACTAATGTCACAAAACTTACACACACACTTACAAAACACACACTTACAAAAATGCATTGCATCACTAATTAGGAGCGCTTTAGTTTAGCTTTCTGTCCTTGGGCCGCAATCCACCATGGCTTGGTTTACGATCGTTGTCAATCACAGAACTGGCTGGTATCTGCGGCGTGCCCGAGTAACAACAACAAAAAGCACAGAGGCGCGTGTCCTGCGAAGCGAAACTCATAAACTTTTATACATTTAGGCTTTTTCTGTATACACGAATAAAGACACGGGTTGTTTATGCCAGGTCATATATCTTCGCGGGTCTTTAGACCATGGTGGAAACGCAGACAACGGGCTGAAGGAACCTTTAAATTCCTTGAAAATAATTCCTGAGACTAAAAGTTCCAGGTACTTTGGGTGGAAATGCGTCTTTTGACAAACATAGCATAATATTTACCTCCCCTGGTTGCAAATAGGAAGACCACACCATTATGTCTGCTATCCTAAGACGTGAATGACATTCAGAGGAAGACAGGAAGTAAACTCTGCACCAAATTTATTGCAAGCAGAAAATATTTAAATTTGTTTGTAAATAAAAGAACAAAAAAATAATGTTATTAACCGTTTAAACCATTATTTCGAAGAAAGGTTTCTGTTCCAAAACATTAAAAAATATGACGTTTCTGGTTTCGTCTTTGTTCCGAGCAAAATATCGATAGTTTCTGGTTTTCGTTTTCGTTCCTTGAAACCTAACCCGGCTTTCATACCGAAGAACATCAGGAGCTCCTATCATTCAAGGGACGTCACGTTTAACTCTTTCTACCCGCCACTGCACACTAATGAGAAGACAAATATCTCCATTGCTTATGTCCTATTCGTGCTCTGGATACATATGTCCGGCACACAGTGGCAATGAGGAGCACAACTGAGCTGTTTGTTTCCAACAACGGGGCTACTATGGGAAAACCTCTGTCGAAACAGCGGCTTTCTCATTGGTTATGTGACGGAATCTTACAAGCCCATTTAGATGGCAGCATCATGGGCGTCACCATGCCTCTGTCAGATTTTATCTACTGGATGTATCTCTGTCCTCCTCGGTGCTCCGCACAGCGTCCCTCATTTAACCCCTACACAGACTGCATTACGCGGATAAATCAGTGGGAACTGCTTATCCAATATGCAAGTGCTCCAGAGCATGATTGGTTTAACGGCCGGTCCGGATACATGGCAGACCTGCTTACCCAGATTTGTAAATGAGGACGGACGTCCCAGCGCATGTTTGTTTAAGCGTCCTTCTCTGTAGAGGTGAGTCATGATGCTATTTAAAAATGGGAAACCGCGTATGACTATAATGCCATTCCCACTGCGCTGTGATACCATGGAAGTTATTATGCCTATCGGTTGGCCGGTTGTACCGGCAGAGCTATTGCCTTGTCTCTTGACAGCAGGGTGTAGACTCAACTGGCTTCGCCTGATGCCAATAAGGACGAAGCCAGAGGGCGCTGCGTACGTGAAATAGAACGATAGTTAGCTTGATCTAACTCAAGTTCTATGATCATAGGTGAAGCCCTCTACTTTTTCCTGCCCTGCTGTCTTCCCAGGGTTGCTGAAGATCCCTGAGGAGCAGAGTGGTGGGTGCACAGCGCTTTTATAGTGGCAGGCCACAGCTGATAGGCTGATGGGTACATTAAAATATTTAGTAAAGCGTGCGGGGAAAGCCTATAAGGATGAAGCTAGAGGGCTTCGCCTATGATCATAGAACTTGAGTTAGAGCAAGCTAACTATCGTTTCATGTTGTTGTGTAATTGTGTTATTGGAAAACAAAAAAACCTTCAAATAAAACCTTGAATTTTTTTAATCTTGTCATGTGGCTAAGACATTAGCGTTGTGTATGCGAGCACCTGTATGTGTGCATGCGTTTCTTACCTAGTGGTACCCTTGCAGCGGAGGCGTCAGGGTTGATCCAGAATGACAACCACGACAGAACAACAATTAACAGAGTTGGAGCATAAACGCCCATCATGTAAAATCCAACTTGACGACGCAATGTAAAGATCACCTCAACACAGGTGTAATATCCTAAAAACAGAAATTAGATTTTGTTATCTATTGAGGAAAAGTGCAATAAAAAAAGTGTTACACAAAGTATTTCTATGGCCCTGTTTACACCTGGCATTAACATACATCTTGGGTGATCCGATCACAAATGGACAGCTCTAGGTACAGGTGTAAATGCACCCAAGACGCATTGAGGATAAACCACTTTCGGATGTGGTCTGGGACGCATATGGCCACATTATTTTAGAAGTATAAACGCGAATGTGTCCTGGGCCACATTGAAGGACCGCCTACTCACCTGACGTCCTCTGTGGAAGTGGAAGTACAAACTCATCGTGTACGGTGCACCGCTGCTTTCCGTACAAATAAGAAACAAATAGGAAACAAAATAAATCTGTTCAGCCTTAACCCTGCACTGCATAGTACACACAGCACCAAAGTACACACTGCACCAAAATTTCAGTCTATTGTTTTGATTTTGCCCATGCACCAAGGTCTTCGCATTTGGTTTTTGCAAATGGAAATGATGTACATGCTTATTTGCATATACAGCGTGGAAGTGAGATCCGATCACAAGCGGTTACTCGAGAGGCATGTGGAGCAAGACGCATATTAATGCCAGGTGTAAACAGGGCCTATATCAGTTTACATAATCTATTACACTTCTTAGAGGCATGTAGTCACGCACTCTCAGTAGCTACTGGACCCTCTGCAATTTGCCTACCAGCCCAGGACGGTGATCGATGATGCCAATCACCTACATCTTGAAGCTCAAAGAGCAAATTTTCCTCCTATGATTTAAATACTATCCAGCCCAATATCCTGCAGGTCTCACTGTGTGGCAACCAGCTGTCCTGCTCAGTACACCCAGGTTCAGGTACTCGTCATTTCCTGTCTATACTACTGCAATGCTCTTCTCACTGGACGACTTACTGTTCCATCAGACCTCTACAGCACATACAGAATGCAGCAGTCTAGTGTT
>OMKR01107357.1:0-10151 GCA_900302355.1 Cyttopsis rosea | reverse complement strand
CCTAACCCTACTAACCCTAACCCTAACCCTAACCCCAACTACTACCCTAACCCTACTAACCCTAACCCTAACCCTAACCCCAACTACTACCCTAACCCTACTAACCCTAACCCTAACCCTAACCCCAACTACTACCCTAACCCTACTAACCCTAACCCTAACCCCAACTACTACCCTAACCCTACTAACCCTAACCCTAACCCCAACTACTACCCTAACCCTACTAACCCTAACCCTAACCCCAACTACTAGCCTAACCCTACTAACCCTAACCCTAACCCTAACCCTAACTCCCTTTACCCCAACTTACCATACCTCAACTTACCTTAGCCTAACCCTACTAACCCTAACCCTACTAACCCTAACCCTAACTCCCTTTACCCCAACTTACCATACCTCAACTTACCTTAGCCTAACCCTTATATCAGAATAACCAACAAGAGATCAACAAAGGGCTGAATTTCCTTACCCCAACTTACCTTAACTTAGCCTACCTTACCCAACCTTACCCTACTTACCCAATTTACCTTACCCTAATTTAACTAACCTTATCTTATCCTACCTTACCCTAACCCCCCGTAACCTTGCTTCTTTAATAATCAACCCTGCCGCCATTTAAAATCATTATCAACAAAGAGCAGAGCCAAGCGAACTCACCCTGAAGAACTCCTTAGTGGACCCGGAGTCCAACGTTCCGTAAGCTATCTCTGTCTGCTTGGCGAGGTCTTCTGCGCTCTCGATGGGAGACACCATCCTCTCCACTGTCAGGAAGGCAGCCAGGTTGGCCGTGTAGGACGAGATGATGATCAACGTGAAGAACCACCAGACTCCACCAACGATCCGACCAGACAGAGACCTGAAGGACGGAAACACGGCCAAGGATGTCACATGAGAATTAGGACAAGACACTGAAAATAAGTCAAATTGCCCCAATATCTAAATTATACTTTTGCTTGAACAAAAAAACTGTTGAAATAATAATCATCCCAACAATTGCAATAGGGTGTGTTTGGTTTTGTTTTCGTGTTTTCTGCTTGACCGCTAAAAGTGAACCAAACCAACCAAGACTCAAATGGATGCAATGCTGCATGTGTACACTACTACAACCAATGATCAGAGCATTTTTAGGGAAATTCATCCACAAACCAAAAAGACAGAGGTATATGTAAAGTGTTCCTCTACAGAAGGAGAAGCTACAACTAACCTGGTTGCTCACTAGCTCGCATAGAGGTGCAGGTAGCAGACTTCACTAACAGACTAATATGTTCACATGGTAACGCCACGCACTTGATGGAAAAGCAGATATTCACTGCGTTTCAATGGAACCGCAACGGAAAAACCCAGAGTTGAAAACCGCCAAAAGTTCAATTAAGGAAGAAACATGGACTTCCAGAAGCTGTTCATTTTACCCAAATGGCGCCTATCGCTGTATAATAAACCCCTAGAAGAGCCTAGAGACTGGACCGAAAGCAATGACGCGTCCAGAAGCTTTATTGCCGAAGTTAATGTTCCCACAAGTGATTTGTTCCCCCTAACATATTAGCAGAAATAGCCGATGCGCCGTCGTCGCTTGTTGTAGCCGCCCACCCAATCACCATGGCAACATTAACATGATCATCACGGCCATCTCCTCTGCGTTAACATCCATACAGCCTTTTTTTAACCATCAAAATGTGACGGCAGCATCAATCCCTGGACTCCCTACTCCACATGCGGCTGGAGCTGGTCCAGTGCTGATTTTATGCTTTAAAACTTTTCTACTAAGAGATTAAGAGAATTCCCCTTTAAAAGTCTCGGAGCCGTAGCTGTCTGGAGGAGAACAAAAGATGCAGAAATGAAGAAATTAATTCTGAAACAAAGAGGAGCATCTACAGTAAGGACGAAGTCAGCCCTCAGAATGCCCAAGATCCATGGAACGTCTTCTAATGAGGAGTCACGCTCACATGGTTTCGGTGTGGGAGGGAACTCGGGACTCGGATAGATCGACGATGTGTTTCTACAACAGCGTTCTGAACACAGCTGCTCGCAACACAAAACAAAACATGATGCATTTTATAAACCTCACTATTAGTGAGTGTGTGCATGTAGGTGATTCATCTCTCAGGAATCCATGACTGACCCTCTAATGAGGCAATGGAAGTTGACTTTGCATAAGTGACTGTTCTCACACATCATTTAATCCTTATATGCCAAATGCTAATAAGACACTGAATTTATTATAGGGTGACACTGATTTAATTGCTCAGAATCTTACGTAAGGATATTTGCAGCTATTAACAATGAACAAAAAAAATCAGAAAAAGGTCCAGAGATGATTTGACAGCAAGAACTCACATAAGTACATGACTGAATGAGGTGAGGTGTTGGTTTAATGATTGATGTGCGGCCTGCTTTTAATTCCAAGAGGAATTAAAAGATGGAATCAGGAAGGCAGCACGTTTATCCCCAGCAACTCAAAGGAATAACCCAAATTCAACCTCAGCTCTGCAAGATATGGACGCTGTACACACAAGGACAAGTCAGGCAAGTCAAGCAGGTTAATGTCTAGTAAAATAAAAGGATGAGACAATGTAAGATAAAATGAGATAAGATAAGATATGGTAAACCAAGGATATATACGGTAAGTCAATGGGTAAGGTAAGATATGGTAAATTAAGGTAAATTAAAGGTGCAGTGTGTAGAATTTAGCGACATCTAGCGGTGAGGTTGCAGATTGCAACCAACTTCATACCCCTCCGTGGAGGAGAAGCTACTCTAGAGTAGCTTCTAGAGAGTGGCCTCTCAAGTGCCACCGCAACTGTAGAAACCACATGGCGGTGCAACATGGCGCTCCGTGTAGGTGACCCGGTCCCCATAGAGATACAAACGGCTCTTTCTAAGGTAACGACAACACAACAATTCTTATTTTCATGGGATTATACACAAATTAATACATACTGATGAATATTATATTCCATTTCTGCCACGTCTGTTCCGATAGATGCCACTCAATTCTACACACTGCACCTTTAAGGTAAGGTAAGATGTAAAGTGTAAGGTAAGATAAGATACATTAAAGTAGATGAGATAACACTATTAAACCGTGGGGGGAATTCAGGAAAGTAGGGGGCAAGGTAAGGTAAAGAAAGGCAGTGGGCAAGGTATGGTAATGGGTCAACTCAGGTATGGTAAAGTAAGGCAATGTCAGGTGCGGTGGTGGGTAAGCTATGGTAAGGGGAGGTAAAGTAAAGTAAGGCGGTGGTAAGGTAAGGGGTGGGAAAATGGGTAATATGAGGTAAGATTAGGTAATGGTGAAAGTAAGGTAAATACGGCAATGGGTTAGGGTTAGGTAATGGGTAAGAACTTATTTTAATTGAATCTGCTTTTTCCTCACGTCCACCGCGGTCGGCCCGGTCAGGCTGTCCTCACCTGGGCGAGATGTCGCAGCCCTGCCTCATGAAGGCTCCCAGCGAGAACCACAGGCTGTTGAAGATCCCGAATTCGTTGGTGGATTCGTTGGTCTGGATCTGGCCGTCCTCGTACTCCTCGGTGTGCCACTCGTAGGGGCTGAAGCGGCTGACCAGGAAGAGCACCACGCTGACGCCGATGTAGGCGAACACGATGCACATCCAGATCTCGTAGGCCAGCGGGTCCAGGAAGGAGAAGACGCCCGGCTTGGACTTCTGCGGCTTCTTGATCATGATGGAGATGCCCAGCGACATGAAGGGCTTGGAGAAGTCGATCACCTCCTCGCGCACCAGGGTGATGGTCAGCGGCGCCACGGCGATGTCCGCTTTCTGCCCCGAAACAACAAGGAATGGCCCGGGGATTTACCAGCGGAATAATACATCGGTGAAATACAAAGATTAAAAATATGGATTATAAACCGAAAACAACATTACATTACATTGTTTCAATCCCTGAATCGAGTTATGTAAGCATATTTAATTCCCATTATGTATAAAATGTTGATTATCCATATACACTCTACCTGTAGAATTGTATCATGACCGTTTGTATTCAAAATCTAATTTTGTGAGAGATATCCAGCCCTACTGTCTATACAATCACCTTTTTAAAACCGAAAACTGACTCTTATAGTTAATACTGGATATTAACCTTCATTAAATCAGGTAGAAGCCAATTGAGAACAAGATCTCATTTGCAAGAGAAGTTACAATAAACGATCACAATACAAAATAAATGTTTCAAAAAGACAAACTAAACTAAACTAAAACGAAATAACTAATAAAATAAATGTGAAAAAGTCTAAATCAATGAAATAAAATGCATTTACGATGGTTTTCCCGGCAACGCCGTTTGGGGACATGTCCGCAGACAGTATTTTAGGACAGTATTTCACTATTTCAGTATTTCATCATTCCTATTTCAGTATTTCGGGAGCTGCGATAAGAGGCGCGGCTTGCGGCTGCTGAAGCGTGAACGTCTGTAATTGAAAAGGCGTTTGGGTGTAAAGTGTTTACTGGTCAAGAGGGAAACGTCTGAAATGTCAATTTCCGACGAATTACACACAAAGTCACTTCAAAGAAAGTACATTTGTATGGTTTTTCCAAGAATGTTAAATAAATATAAATGTCACCATAAATATCACCATCTTCAGTTGTTCGAAAAAGGGAGACCAGTCCCAAAATGAATTACATTGCAATTTTTTTGTGATTGTTGAGACCAAAAACTCTGATTTTGCAACACCTTTTCTCTTGTATGTGTAAAATAAGTAAAATTGTGAGAATTGGAAAAAAATTGCTTGTCAAAGCAAAAAAAAAGGGATTTTCAATTTATTTTTGTACCAATGAAGAGAGACGTTGTCGATGTCATCACAGAAACAACTGGAAATATTTTCATCCTTTTTTTTCTGAACATAAAGAACAATTGGCTCAACGTTGCCGAAAAAGTAAATACTGTGGTTTTCGGTATTGAAGCAGCAATAGACAACTTTTCAATCCCCCCCTAGTGTTTCCAAGTGGTATTATCTTTTTGAAAACCGGATCGCTTCACGATTTCCTCACAGCGCTCTGTGGAAATGATCGACACCACTTTGGAAATAAGAGAGAAGAAAGAAGCCTTCGCTGAAGAGGGCAATTGAAATTGTCACAATCTACACATATTGTACATACTGTACATATTTACATAGACGCCGCATCGGCTGCGATACGTCAACGTCGCCGTCATACTGGAGCGGGCGAGAATGAGTCGTTTTTATATTTAAAATCATTGAAATTGAGCCCCTCTCTAGAGCCAGTGTTTGGTTTGTCCCTTCTGGGCTACTGTAGAAACATGGCGGTGCAACATGGCGGCCTCCGTGGAAGAGGCTCCAGCCCCCATGGAGATATAAACGGCTCATTCTAAGGTAATGACAATGCAACAATTCTTATTTTCATAGATTAAACACTAATTAATACATACTTATGAATATTATATTCCATTTCTGCCAAGTCCGTTCCCGAAAATGCCCCTAATTCTACACACTGCACCTTTAAGTGAAAATATCCGTATTAAAACGAACTTTCGATTCAAGGCGAGGCTCTAGGCTCTTTCTTCCCGGGGGATTAAGTTTGATTTAGAAAATGTTGAAGTAAATTTTACTATTTCAAAATTGCAAACTCTCGCAAATATTGCAGAGATTGAACTGAATAAATTCATTATCGCAAAACCGCGATTTCCTGGAGGATTCTAACATTGAGCCCAATGCGCAGCAGTTAACTGATATCTGTTTTCAGTCATTTCCATCAGTTGATAGGTCACTTTGCAGATGTAAAAAATGGAAATACGTTACTCCTTGTATATTTTTGACTCACCCCATAGACCAGCTCTCCCACCATTCCGTTCCAGATCTTGGTCTCTGCGTCCCGGGCTCCGTACTTCCCGTCGCCCACGATCTTCAGCTGGTACTTGAAGCCGCAGTGCTTGGCGATCTCGGCCGCCAGGTCCACGCAGTATCCCTCGTAGCGGTCGTTGTCCACGAAGAGGTCTGCGTTCTTCTTCAGCATCACGTACGGTGCTTCCTATCGAACAGAAAGGCCTGTTCAGAGCTGGAGACCTGAGGTGAAGTAGAGCTTCTCACGGTACCGACACATCACGCTTTAGGTGCAATAGGTCCCTGTAGATACCGCGACGCAGTAAAAATTAAGCATCAAGTGAAAATATTTTAATGTGTATTTTTTTCATGTTTTTTCAGTGCAAATCAAGTCTTAAATGAGCAAAACTCCATTGGAAATAATAATTTAAGATATTAATTCAATAAATAAATAAACAAATAAATAAATAAATAAATATCCACATAAGTAAGCAAGTAAATAAATAAATAAATAAATAAATAAATAAATAAATAAATAAATAAATATGCACATAAGTAAGTAAATAAATAAATAAATAAATAAATAAATATCCACATAAGTAAGTAAGTAAGTAAATAAAATAAATAAATAAATAAATAAATAAATAAATAAATAAATAAATAAATAAATAAATATCCACATAAGTAAATAAATAATAGGCTCCATTTTGCTTTCAGAAAACGGAAATTAAATTAGAAGTTAAATATGAGGGAGATGTTCTTACCAGGATGGTGGTGACGATCACCGTCTTGTTTTCCATTCCCGTGGATTCATTTGCAAAAACATCCGACTTGGTGACGGCCATTTTGTCCATTTCATTCCAATATCCAATCTGGGGGAGGAAATAAAAATGTAAGTTATTATTATCGTCATTATCATCATTATTGAGTAATAACAACGTAATAAAGATAAATTGAGATAACACGCACGTTACCACAAATTCCTCGTATGAATACTGACGGGATCAATATGTCTCAAAATGTCACTTTATCTTCCTAATAATTCGCAATTAGGAAGAAATCTCATCGTTTTGACGTGAATTAGCGTCACTACGTGTGATGACCCAAACGACGCCGGTTGAATTCCGATGTTTCTCCGGCTCTCACCTTGACGGGCCCGTTGTTCTTCAGCTCCATGATGTTCACCGAGTAGTTGACCCTCTTGCCGTGCTGGTCGAACTGGATGTTCCCGGTCAAACCGTCCACGCGCACCTGGGGACACAGGACGAGGCGACGGCCGCTTCACATCTAGCCGTTTGGCAAACAAAGTACATTTCGGAGACAGATTCATCAGCTGCAATTTAAATAACAGCGGGTTGTCTGTTATCCATTGACAGCGGCTTCAAATAACCTACAAGCATTTCGGTCTTTTATCTCAGCGCTTCCCAAACGGCACCGAAATAAATAAAGAACGGAAATGAGCTGTCGTGTTTGCTCGATCCAAACCGCGAGGCGGCACTAATTCGTCCAATTCGTCGGCTCCGGCGGGACAGCGGCACCTCGGTCATCGGTTCGACTCTTTTTTGAGATTCGGTTCCTGACGCGTCGCTCGGTGAGAAGAGCCGTTCCCTTTGCCCGGCTCTCGGTCGGTTCGAGCGAAGGGAGGACTTCCTGCGCCGGGACCCAGAGTCAGAGGAGTCGGGAGTTGGGGGTCGGGAATGGAATTCTCACAAGAACCATTTAATTCTGTCAAAACTATTGATTTTGGCGGAATGCAAAGAGTTAACCGGTCACATTGAATATGAATACCGCCAAATGCATTGGCCTGTGTCGCCTCGGACTTGAATTTAACCCTCGGTCATTATTTTCAGTTTGCGAGTCGACTTTGCCGGAGTGACTCCCGAGCCATTTCTAAGATTTGTTCGCTATGAACGAATCGTTTGCGAGTCATATTAGCCAAAATACCACAATAATAAGCACCGTTCTACATCTTTCAGACAATTAGTGGTGAAAAGGATGGCGGTACAATGGGATTATTTCATTGTAAAATGCAAAAAACTGGCAGAAAAAACCTGTGGAAACACTGTTTTTTCGTAGTTTTTGCACCGATAGAACGCCATACTGACATCCTTTAGAACAGAGGTTCCCAACCACCGGGCCTCGGGCCGGTGCCGGGCCGCGGAGCATTTGCTACCGGGCCGTGAGAAGGTAAACCCAAGACCTGAAAACTGGAGGAGCAAAAACATGGACAGGACTTCTTCTCCTTTCTGGACCTGGAGTTGACCACCTCTGTTGCTGGATGTACGGTGAAATCTCCCTCTATACCCTTTAAATTGCTCGGTCGCTCTATTTGATATTCGGAAAATCTATGTATGTACAGTACAGAGAACATGTAGAATCTTCTCATGCACGAGGGAAGCATAATAGTGCTAAATCGGTATGGGCTTTACTAAATGAATTAATTAATGTTATTAATATGACTGACAGGCGTGGTACCATGCAGTGTGTGTTTGTGTGTGTGTGTGTGTGTGTGTGTGTGTGTGTGCGTGTGTGTGCTACTTAGTTCTTTGTGGCTCGTTGTACATTTGCTGAAACAGATCTGCTGTTGTCAAGGCAACAAGCTTTCTCCAACAGACGCGTAGGTGTATTTTTCTGCATGTGTGTGATGTGTGTTAGTATCAGTATGACAGTGTGATAACAGATTTGTCTGCATGCGTCGCCATCTTGTCACTGTGCAGATGGTTTGTTCCTGAAAATATCAAAGCATTTTCAAGTTTCGACAAAAGAGAAAGATACTAAAATATTGGAGCCATTTCATGTGGTTTCAGTTTCCCCCCAAAAAGATGAGAGACAATGAAAACATGGTGGCTGCTGAAAAACAATTTTTTTTATTAACTGTGTTTTTGTTTTATTATTATTTAGAAAACATGTTCCTACATTAAAAAAGTCCTAAAATTCATTATGTTAAAGAAATAAATCGAATCAAAACCATGATAATTGATCAAAATAAAATAATAATAATTTTGATAAAAATATTCCAGGCCTACAGTAGTAGTCAGTACGTGTGCCAAATGTTTATTATGTTAGTTTTTTTGTTATATATATTACAACGTTTTTACATAAAACATTTTAATATATATTTGCTAAAAATGACAATAGTCAAAAACAATTTCATGAAAATGACATTTGAAAAACTCAAAAACTCAAAAATTCTAAATCAATCATGATAATCGGTGAAACATGTGACCAAACCAACAACAACAAACCTGATTGGCTCATAACAGGAAGCTGCTTCCCAATGAGGTGGAACGTGATTTGATTGGCTGAAGGCAGCTCCCGGCATGAGAGTAAACATATCCCACAATGCAGTTCTGTGTGTGTGTGTGTGCGTGCGCTACCTGTTTGAGCGCCCGCTCGATCTCCACGCCCTGCGCCCAGGGCACCGCGGGGTTGGCCAGGCAGTCGCCGTTGTTCGCTCGTCTGGAGACGTCGATTCGCTGCTTGTGCAGGAAGCGAAACGCCTCCGTCATCACCTGCACGGCGTCGTAGGTCAGCGCCGAGGCGTACTGACAGGAAGTGAGCCACAACAGACAGGAAGTTCAGTGTGCTGACAGGAAGTGAGCCACAACAGACAGGAAGTTCAGTGTGCTGACAGGAAGTCCAGTGTACTGATGGGAAGTTTAACGTACTAACAGGAAGTTCAGAGTACAAAATGGAAGTTCAGGGCATTGACAGGAAGTTCATTGTTCTAACAGGAAGTTCAGTGTGCTGACAGGAAGTGAGCCACAACAGACAGGAAGTGTGCTCACTCTGATCTTGCTGTCCGCTCCAGGATACTCCTTCTCCTCCAGAGCCTCCCACCTCTGGTCGAACTTGGACACCAGAGGATCGTCAAAGTCCACGATCTGGAAGCCGGATACGTTGGCGCCGCCATATTGGATCTTAGAGAGGTCTCCATCGACAAAACCCTGGAGCAGAGCAGCACTCGTTAGTCCGTCCATCCATCCACCCATCCATCCATCCAAACATCCATCCATCCATCCACCGACACACGCACCCACCCATCCATCCATCCTTCCACTGATCCATCCATCCACCGACACACGCACCCACCCATCCATCGACCTATCCATCCATCCATCCTTCCACTGATCCATCCATCCATCCATCCATCCACCCATCCATCCATCCATCCATCGACCCATCCATCCACCGATCCATCCATCCATCCATCCATCCATCCATCCATCATCCATCCATCCCTCGACACATGCACCCACCTATCTATCCATCCGTCCGCCCATCCATCCACCCATCTACCAATCCATCCATCCATCATTCACCCATCCATCCATCCAACCCTCTATCCATCCATCCA
>OMKR01107351.1:0-13615 GCA_900302355.1 Cyttopsis rosea | reverse complement strand
GGCTGGCTTTGTTATCTTGGCTGTGTGCTTAGGGTCATTGACCTGTTGGAAGGTGAACCCTCGCTCCAGTCTGAGGTCCAGAGCGCTCTGGAGCAGGTTTTCATCAAGGATCTCTGTACATTGCTGCATTCATCTTTCCCTCCATCCTGACTAGTCTCCCAGTTCCTGCCACTGAAAAACATCCCCACAGCATGATGCTGCCACCATCATGCTTCACTGTAGGGATGGTATTGGCCAGGTGATGAGTGGTGCCTGTTTCCTCCAGACATGACGCTTGGCATTCAGGCCAAAGAGTTAAATCTTGGTTTCATCACACCAGAGAAATTTGTTTCTCATCGTCTGATAGTCCTTTAGGTGCCTTTTGGAAAACTCCAAGCGGGCTGTCTTGTGCCATTGACTGAAGAGTGAAAAAAGGCCTGATTGGTGGAGTGCTGCAGGGATGGTTGTCCTTCTGGAAAGTTCTCCCATCTCCACAGAGGAACGCTGGAGCTCTGTCAGAGTGACCATCGGGTTCTTGGTCACCTCCCTGACCAAGGCCCTTCTCCCCCGATTGCTCAGTTTGGCCGGGCGGCCAGCTCTAGGAAGAGTCCTGGTGGTTCCACACTTCTTCCATTTACGAATGATGGAGACCACTGTGCTCGTTGGGACCTTCAATGCTGCACAAATTGCTGCAATCCTGTCTCGGAGGTCTACAGACAATTCCTTTGACTTCATGGCTTGGTTTGTGCTCTGACAACTGTGGGACCTTGTAGAGACAGCTGTGTGCCTTTCCAAATCATGTCCAATCAATTGAATTGACCACAGGTGGACTCCAATCAAGTTGTAGAAACATCTCAAGGATGTTCAGTGGAAACAGGATGCACCTGAGCTCACTCAATTTTGAGTGTCATAGCAAACGATGCGAATACTTATGTACATGTGATATTTTATTTTGTAATTTTTAATACATTTGCAAAAAATTCTAAAAAAACTTTTTTCACTTTGTCATTATTAGGTATTGTGTGTAGAATTTTGAGAGAAAAAAAAGAATTTAATCCATTTGGGAATAAGGCTGTAACATAACAAAAGGTGGAAAAAGTGAAGCGATATGAATACTTTCCGGATGCACTGTATAAATTTGACTGCTGGTTTCGACTGACCTGTATTGTTGTGTTTCCTCCCTCTAGCAGTGCGATGGCCAACAGGATGCTTTCCTGGAAGACCCGGTCGCTGGTGGTGTTCATGATGAGGTCGATGACGAGGTCAGAGGCGCCCTCTTTGTCCAGGTGACACTGTACCTCAGCTAGGCTCATTTCCCCACGACTCAGGGCCCCAGGGGCCCCCAATCCTGCGAGAAAGGCAAAGACAGGGTCAAAAGGCTATGGGGAGCTAAGGGTAGGGGAACAGCCTAGGGTAGGCTGTTCTCCCAGCTCAGGCAAATAGACTGAGACTATGCATACTTAGGGACTGCTCCGCATCCCAAGGAGCAGCACCCTTCCTCCAATTATTCAGTTATAAATGATGACAAACAAACATTTTGTCCCTGTTTACACCTGGCATCAACATGCGTCTTGGGTGATCCGATCACAAGTGGACAGCTCTAAGTACGTCTGTTCACACCTGGCATTAGAATGCATCTCCACATGCATCTCAGTAACCACTTGTGATCGGATCTCACTTCCCCGCTCTCTATGCAAATCTGATTTATTTCATTTGCTTTGTTTCTTACTTGTATGGAAAATGAAAAACGTAAACCTAACTCAGAGAATTTTAGGGTTTTTTTCTCTTCCAGACAGCGGTGCGCAGTGCGTGCATTTTTATTTTAGATCTATTTGTTTTCTTGTTTTCTATTAGTTTCTACTTGTATGAAACAAACATTTTAAACCCAACTAAGGGACTGTCCCATTCCACCTTGAATCAGGACAGTGGCTTGCGTAATGGAGAGAGAGGGATCTCCGGTCCACTGCACGTCCCCGTTCCCCGTGTCTCTGAACAAACAAATAAAAACAGTATGTTTTTATTTTAGATGTATTTATTGTCCTCCGTTTCCTAATTGAAAGAAACAAAAAAGCCCTGTGCGTCCCGTTCCACATCTCCCCATTGCTTTCCGTTGCTATGGGACTTTGGTAAAAACTGGAATTTGTATTATTTTTCACTTCCACTTACACAGAGGACGTCAGTTGAGTGGGCGGTCCTTCAATGTGGCCCAGGACACATTCGCGTTTACACTGCTAAAAGAATGTGGCCATATGCGGCCCAGACCACCTCCGAATGAGGTCCGAGCTATCGGATCTCAATGCCTCTTGGGTGCGTTCACACCTGTACTTAGAGCTGTCCACTTGTGATCAGATCACCCAAGATGCATGTTAAAGCCAGGTGTAAACAGGGCCTTTAATAAGGCCTCAATTGAAAAATGACATACTTATCCTTTAACTACTATTCTATGGCCATGTTTAATATTTAAAACATTTCTAATAGACGTTTGATGTTACAATTTAATGGGAATCCCCATGAGTTATTTTTTAACTAAGTAACTGTATTAACTGTACTCTCTGGTGCTATGGTACACTGGCGCTCCTTGAAATGTTTTCGAATTCCCATTACCCCCAGCGCTCCAACTCAAGGGTACATATACGGCTCTCTGCCTGGCTCGTGTTTCTGCAACAGGTGCGAGGCTGTTTTCACAGGACATCGCAGCCTATCGCTTAGCAACAGCACAAAGTGGATCACACGGGGTAGACTTCCTGAGACCTGGAGCGCTGCCAGCGCACATGGGAGATATGGTGAACCAGGAACAGGGACATCCTTTTCTCCCTCCTCCTAAATAATCTTAAATACTCTTAAAATAGCATAAAGCCATTGATATCAACACTTATTTCCTTACTTTTTAATTATGGATAAACTGGCTTCATCCATATTTTACACTGCATCTAAAAACACCGTTATCTGTGTCACACAAGAAACGATCCATACGGCTTGTGGTTGTCAATATGTTAAACAAGTGAGCTCTTGGCACAACTTTTTGTGAATGTGTATGTCCCAGAAGAGCCATATGCTGTGGAAAAACAACTTGGATGAAAAAAGAAAAAGCGGTACACGGAAATCTTTTCACTCCATTATTTAGTCTACAGCTAGCAAAAATAGTGACCAAGTTATCAGGCGCTGATAGCAATGTTGTGCTTTGTGTGCTCAACGGGCTCTGGACCTGCCCAGGGCCAAACAGATAGAGAGCCCTGCTTACATAAGGCGCTGGAAGGAACTTGCTATAGAGTAGATGGAAGGAACAGGAAGGAACACAACTTCTCGGTGTAGATGAACATTTTACCTGGACTCTGCAACTGACCGCAGCTGTGGCTACTGTCAGGGATATTCTAGTGCGGGGATTCTCAACCTTTCCACATCAAGGACCCTCAATTTGATACTCAATGAACCACGGACCCCATTTGGTCAGATTTTGTCTCTGGGACTGCAATCTGAGGAGATTTTTACTGTTAGATATGATTTAGTCCAAACTTCCATACCTGTCTGTACTAAAGTCAGGGAGATACAGTAACAGTGAAACTAGGATGAACGCAGTCATTATTGTACATGGTGCTGACGTCTTGTAAATGAAATAACAGTTTGCTGGGGACCCCTGGAAACCTCTTGAAGGACCCCTGGGGGACCTTGGACTCCACGTTGAGAACCACTGGTCTAGTGGTTCGAGTAAGAGGGTTTACACATGGAACCCCGCCAGAGGGTGTGAAAACAAAGCACAGTTTAGACCATCCCTCCAAAACACTGAGGTTCCTTCAGCGGCGAAGGCCCTTGTCCGGCGGCGCCATGCGGCCTCACCTGATTGGCTCTTGCCGGGTCCTACTGGACTGAGGGGTCCGTTGGTGAATGCCGTCAGACTGTCTCTTCGTCCCCCACTCCGGTGGAAGTTTCCATAGTAACGGTTCACCAGAATTTGCCTCAACGCCTCACCCTGCGGGAGGAAAGGAAATGAAAGCTTTTAACTGGATGGCGTCAGAGACGAGAAAAATTGAGAGGGAATATAACAAGCATAGTAGTAGTTTACGGGAATAACTTTTTTCTATCAACGTAGCCGCCATAGCGGGTTCATCGTATGTGTAGACAAAGCGGAACTGGAAAATCATATGAGGGTCTCAAAACAATGGTCTCAAAACAATGGAACTATTTTCTCTTGAGGACTGTCAAAACCCAAACCAGACCAATCTCTTGCAGACCAACTGGCTGGACAGCAGACGTCTCCTCATTCCCTCATCCAATTTTTTTTGTTTTTGTGTATTAGTAGCAGCAGTAAACCTGTGTAACAATCA
This sequence comes from Cyttopsis rosea, assembly GCA_900302355.1. Taxonomy (NCBI): domain Eukaryota; kingdom Metazoa; phylum Chordata; class Actinopteri; order Zeiformes; family Parazenidae; genus Cyttopsis; species Cyttopsis rosea. The sequence goes on along the minus strand of OMKR01107351.1, from coordinate 9,314 downwards.
CGCAGGGTCCTGGTTTTCATGCGGGCCGACCTGCGGCCAACCCTCCCACACCGTGACTCATCCAGTGACGAGCGCTCCGAAGCACGACTTTGCTGTTGTTATGGCAACCGTGGCCCATAGCTACCTGATAAGACCTTCCATGGGGAAAAGTGGAGGAGGGAGACAGGGTGTGTGTGTGTGTGTGTGTGTGTGTGTGTGTGTGTGTGTGTGTGTGTATATTCACATAGTTGTCAACGGTAAGCATCGATACAGGAAAGACATTGCATAAGAGCGTGTACCAGGGTTTGGCGCCAGATGTCAGATTCGGCTTCTCTAGGAGATAGAAGTTATGCATTTCTCACTGCTTGTGGTATTTAAAAAAAGATGAATAGTGATGCCCAGGTAACATCCTTGACCACAGAGCACCAAGGGTCCCAGTGAAACGTGATAACAAAAAGTAAGTGTAAGTGTGCAACAAAAGTTCACTCCTATGATACGTGTTGTCCAGCACACTAACTTACTTTATATACAAACTTTATACACTAATGAATGAATCCATTAATCTCCATCCAAGAGACCAGCAGCGCTGTTGACAGTCTCTGGAAGTTTGGTGTGGACGGTGACTTAAAAATATAAGCTTTCAAATTATTTCAGTACCCGTTCTCCCATTCTAGTATTGCTTTAGCTTTCCACGCAGTTGAAAGTTCCAACAGGTTGAAAGGAGCCTCACTACCATCCCTTGTTAAATAACACGTTCTCATTAAAAAGAAGATCATCACCAAAGTGAAACAGACTATTTGCTGTGGAAAGTTTATCGGTGGCCTACTGTAACTATGCCGAAACCAGGCTCTTTTTGTGCCTTCCCGGTTGACAACAAGGAGAGATTTCATGAATGGAAACAGCCGAACCCAGCCAAATTTCCCCCAATCCAATCACAAGGTCTGCTGCAATCTTCAGCCTGTTTGCGTAAAGTGCTGCGTGTCGAAAAAGAATATGCAACTGGAATGTTTGGTCCTCGCTGCCTGGGGAACTAACTGGTCAGCAGTCCAAACACAACCAGCACCAAAGTAAAGCAGGCTGAAATTCAACATTGTCAACCACACAGCAACATATGAGCACTTTTAAGAATAAATAACAGTCATCACTTTAAATTGGTAATAGCAGTTTGGGTTTTGGGTTCAATGTTTTCAACCATATCATATCATTTTCAATCATATGAGGTAGCTGTGTGCCCATAAGGTTAGGAGCTATGGTACTGAAGTGACTTTAAATGAAAGACATACAACTCAGTGTGCACTTTATTAGGTGCACCTGTACAGTTCAAATGTAATCCAATACACCAGCTCTGCCACTTTTTGTTGACAATTTAATTATACAGTTATGTTATTCAATTATATGTTTATGACTGAGGTGAGGTGTACCTAATAAGTGCACACTGAGTGTAAGTGCACTTTGGGCAGTGAGTAAGAACCTTGGCTGACCAGAGGGATGTAGGCTAATGTGAAGGTGAACAATTGTGGGCTGGACCTGTTTCAAAACTTCCCTCTTTTCTTCACTCCATCAGCTGATTGACTCAATATGCAAACCACCTTTATAAATGACAAACATGAGGTTACAATGGTGTTTTGTACATAAGCAGAAAGTTTATAAATTGGTTATCATTAGTCAATTGTTTGTGTTTCTTAACTACACTGTCTCTATAAGATGCTTAGCTGGTTAGGAGATTTAGCCTCAGCGTGACCATTTAAAGGAGCTATAGTGTGTGTGTGTGTGTGTGTGTGTATGCCACGCCCATCCCAGAACTGTTTCTGCCGCTTCTGTATGAAGAAGATAAACATTCACTATTTCCACCTCATCAGTCCACCAAAATCTGTTTCTGAACAAATTTGATGCGAAAAAATAGGCAATGCAGTTGCTGAATCTTCACTCATACACTCTCTACAATGCCTACTTTGAAAGTTCCATTCGCTGGCGCTCCAGCCATGGGTGGAGTTACTCAGATGGCGGGCGGTTCTAATGCTAATGTGTCACACGTGACAGCAAACTTGAACAGCGTGTTTTTTTCGACCGAGGCAGAGCAATTAAAAAAAACTGACTGGGTTGTCTTATTTCACAGTTTGTGTGTTAGTAGTTCCATCCCAAATGAATGTGCACAAGCACTGAAAAAGTGAGTTTTTCATGATATGTCCCCTTTAAGAGATATTATGAGAAATAGAGAAAAGGTAGCCTGGGAACCAGACCAATCTGCGAGCTCATGTTTCATTTGCTCTGGCAGATTGGTCTGGCCACCCTCCCATTCAAACAGATTTCCACCCGACCATTTTATGGTCGGGCCAATCACAGTCGCCATTTTCCGTCGCTCAGCGCTACGTCCCATGTATCGTTACTCTGATTGGTTGTAGGTCTATCCAATGGTGTCCAGAGACATTTTTGTCTGCACCCGTTGGTAACGCCCCTTGGAAATCTAAAATGAACTGATACGCATTCGCAAATTGGTCTGTCGATGCCAGGCTACTCATACTTTTCCGTATAAATTAAACTATCAACAAGCTGTTTTGACAATAGTAATTTCTCATGACGGGTAAAAGAATACAATATTACTGGTAAAACAATAGTAGTAACCACAGGAAAGGCATGTAAATGAGTACAATGAATACAAGAACTTAATTGTGAAACTAAACTAGTTACTAGTAACTGTTGCAATAGCAACTAGTAACTAAAATATGACTAAATAAAAGTGACTAGTTCGTCCTATGGATTAAATGTTAAAACAGCTTGCCGTGTGTCTAGGGGTGGGGGCATATGGGTTAGGTTCACTCATCAAAGGCCTCCTGTTTGGATGAGATGTGTTTTCTTTCCATCTCCTCTATCTCTTTCTCACTCTGCTGCAAAACAACATCCCATGGCTTCCCTGCACACAACGCACCCACACAATGACCCTTAACCCCAGACCCTCTCCACACATGCACACACACACATACACAAAAAATGACACATTCTTTCCCTTCCAAACACGCATGCACACACGCACATGCACACACTCCAAACGAGCTACCACACTACCAATGCAGGCATATGCACACCATGTATGGGGCGCACTCTTGTACTCTCTGTCACTCATGTGACCCTGTTATGGCAAATATCAACCGTAAACACGGCGATTGTATGTCCGCACCTAGATGAAAGCACACGACTCCCATGTGAATGTTGTGTAAGTGTGTATAGACCAAGTATCATTATAGTTTCATGGTTGAAATAAAGTCCAATATTTATATATATATTGTTGGCCTTAGCAAATCTGTTCAGCTTTCAAAATATTGGAAAACCCAGTTTAGAATGAGTTATTACTTTCTATGTTAGTGTATTAGTATGTAATAAAACAGTCCACGGATGACTAAAGAATCCTTTTCCCAAAAATAATAAATAGATAGGTGCATTATTCTTGCCTGGACTCCAGGCCATTAAGGAAATGTGGCGCTGTTGAAATGATACCATTACAATACTTACAAAAGGGAAAGACCACTGGCTCTCTATCAGCCCACTCACCCACACACAGTTACAGGCCCCACTTGTTTTTGGCAAGAGACTGACACACATGCACTTACGTTCAACATGTGTGTCAGTCTCTTGCCAAAAACAAGTGGGTAAATCAATAAAGGTTACACAAACACTGAGGACACACAGCTTCTGACTGACCGAGGTCTAGCCCCGTATTTATCGAGCCCCACACAGTGATCATACTCATTTTGGAACACATTAATTTTGCTCTCTGGCAAGATTAGAAATCTGGGCTTCTCCTAAATCACACCAGAGGACAGTCAGTTCACGTTAGGGAAAAAATTTTCTACTTTATATCTTTGTACTCATATTGCATTAGTTATACATTTGTTACTGTTTTTCTTTGGACAATAACATGTTATCTAATCCAAATTTATATATTTATAGTAAATTGCCCTTGGGTGGTAAATCAACACCAATTAATTCATTGTCAGAATACATTATCCTCATTTGGGCTGCCTTTGGATAGCAAAGGGAACTGGGGACATTATCTATGGTTCTAAGTTTAGAAAATTAGTTTTGCAAATATGAAATAATGATTCAGCCCGTTCCCAGTTCAGGAAGTTGCTTTGTTTTTTTAAATCTGATTAATTATGTCAGTATCACGCTGCAGTGGTCAGTCCACCAGGGAACTTCCAAGGGCTTATTGAGCACCGTTTTCATGGATACTCATTGACTGAAAATTCTCTTTTTAAGTTTTCTGGATAATAATGTTCCCATTCCCGTAATATTTTAGGCATAATATAAAAATTTTAGTTGTAGTTTTTTTTCCCGAAAAACAATACATTTAACTACAACATACCAATGAAGTGATGAATTTATGTAGAATTTCAGTTTTTAAAAAGGACAAGCTGGGAAAACCACCCCACCTAGTGGTTCTTTGGGACTATTGGTCCTGTCTCAGAACTTCCAAATGGACAGAATTCTCTCCAGCTGGAATTGAAGTACAAAACACAAAAAGGAAAGGAATCTCTACCAGTCATTAGTAGTACAGTAGAATACATTAGTAGTACTTGGAACCAAAATGTCAACATACAACATGTAGACCCACGATTCACCCCACGTGGAATCAACTTCTTTACCAGCAATAGAAAGCCTTTCTTTTGCTTATTTTATTGTGGATTTTTTATTTTCTTTTTCTTTTTAAAACAAACATTATTTTTAATGTAGTTCACAACTACACGCTGCTCACCCGAGTTTCAATTAGCAAGCAACACATAAATCAAGATTTTTAACAAGCCCCAACTTGACCCATGCTGCACTGCATGTTGCATTTCTGTCTGTGCAGTGGCCAAACGCAGCCCAGTGCATCAAAGACACGTCCTCACACACATGTTGTGCCGGAAATATGAATAGAACCTTCCAGACAACAGTCTTTAATAAAAAACAGAGGTAGTATATGAAACATCCTCCTCCTCCTTTTTTCTTCCTTTCATCGTACGACGTCCCATAATGGCCAGCCCAGCTCTAGAACATCCTGATAGACCAGAAGTGTAGCATGTGCAGCTGTGGCAGGTGGACAGAAAAAACAGATTATTGGAATTTAAAAAGGACTACAGTCATGTAAAGTCAACTTTTAGTCATCACACACATTTTATGTTACCATTAACCATTTTCTCTATGATCGCTCACATTTTTAGATTCTTAATAGTGTTGCTTTTTGCAAAGATAGAAAATACTGCAAAATTAAGTAACTTTGATAAAAGAAAATCTGGTACCAATCAGCACGACCAGCAGATCATTTTAAAGGTGGGTTTCTCACAATATTGTTTGAATACAAAACTGGAAAATAGAGAGAATATCAGGTCAGGGGTAATGTAACATGTGTGTGCTGAGTAAATGGGCTAAAACTGAATTTGACACCTTTAATGTCTGTAATTCACACATAAAAAGGAAACAATTTGTGAGCTATTTCAACACTAAGACAAAACCAAATAGCTAAAAATATTTAACTATTTGTTGTTGTTTCGTTACTCCTCCTAGGTGCATTTAACTTGTTAAATGAATAGAGTTGGTGCTGCTGCTGCTGTCAATGTATAAAATGAGCTAAGTAAGGCAACATGTACAGTATTTAAGATCAAGATCAGGAAGAGGCTAATTTTAGATCATTAAACGTCTATTCTGAGCACTGACTAACCTCAGGGGGTTTTCGGACCAGTACATAGTGGGATTTCTGGCTGTTCCATCGGTTGTTCAGGAGGTGTCGGATTGGGGTTGGGGTTGAGATTGTGGTTGGGGTTGGAGGGACTCTCGTCTCTCCTCTCCCCTGAAAGGAAGTCATGGATGGCGGTCTCGATGTGTGGGCGAAACGTGTGGTTCAGTTTGGGGTCCACGACCTGGGTAATAATCCTGTCCACACCAGACTCCAGCATGCCTGACCTCAAGACAGAACAGAGAAAAAACAAGCAAAGCACGATAACGAAGGTGCAAGATTGGATTGGAACACCTTCATATGATACTTTTATGTATGTGTAAAAAATTATAGAAATGTGATTAATTAATGAATATGATCAGAATGAGAATGAGAGTTTATTCCCAGGGGGGCATTTACATGTACGAGGAATAAGGATTGGTGCGTTTCTACAAACAAATAGCATTTAAAAAACAGCCTGAGAAATCTTTTAATTTTTTTTTAAATAAAAAGTAACATGAAAATAAAATAGCCAAATATACACAAATAGCCGAAAAATCCAAAACAGTATATAATAATAAAATATATAAATATACAGAATATACAAATGTGATTCTAGGCACAGGATAAGTTACTGGTATGGGTATATAGGGTATACATTATAATTATAAATTATTGCCGTGTATTTACAAATTTATTCAACAGTTTGTAGTGTGTTATTGATGCTTACTGTACAACACTTTGCCTCAAGCCATTTCTCATCTGGTTCTTGTTGATGGATGCATTCCACTCCTGCGTGCTGAGGTGCGTTGTGACGAAATTGTCAACTTTCTGCCGCAGATTCTGATAGGCAGGCTGGCAAAGAAATGACATTAGTTAACTTCAAGATCACCAAGTAGTCGTATTGCATTTGGAGATTGTGCTACAGTATTTATCTCGGTAGATCTATTTATTTTTCCTTGACAATCTCCCATTTGCTAACCACCACCATTATGCTGCATTCCTATGAAGTCGGACCTCAGAAAAACTCAGACCGGAAAAGTGCAAAGGTATGCGGTATACGGGACTATATTCAAATGAAAATGTAATTCCACAATAGCATTATAATTTTCCACATATGTATGTGTTATTTGAGTAAAATTTTAAATGAAAATGCAATAATCCAATTTGCAATTTCATTTTCTCATACTTGTGCAGGTGTTCTATAACCATAGTGAAATGAAAATGGAAAAGCTGTTTGACATTTAATTTTAAAGGTCGTACCCCACTGTATAGTGGACAACATTTAAATGTTAATTCAAATTTGAAAATTAAAATGCAATATAAACAATGTAACGTCATTTTCCATTTATGCAAGCAATATTTAAGTCAATTAAAATTAAAATGCCATTTTCTAACAATTTGAAAGTGAAAATGGCATTTGACATTTAATTTTCAAAGACTTCCACTGCTGTGCAGTGGACAATATTCAAATGCAATAAGCGAAACAGCCTCTATTGCATTTACATTTACATGTCACCAAGGTCTTTTAGGGACAAAATTAAGTTGAACATGCAATCTGTCAGTCCTCTCAGTATTCATGAAAATGAAAATGTGCATGTTGGGACGGGGCGGCATGATAAGACCTGTTTACCTGTGATGTTTACCCGCTTACCTTTTGTTTTGTTTGGCTAAAATGTTTGTTAAATCGGTCAAATCGGATAGAGAAGGAGAAGGGAAAAGAGGAAGAAAAGGGACCCTACCAAGAGAAACTGAATCTCAATGCCAAGCAACGGTATTTGGACAAACTAAGCACCATAAACAACAGATCCTTGTGACTGGATGACAGACCCAGGTGCGCTACCTCCACTCACACCCGGACATTGTAAACTATGTCGTTATTGGACTGAGTGCAGACACTTTGCGTGAGTTGGAAAGTTACACATTTCTTGATGAAACACCACTGATCTGCCATGGCAACGTTTTAACATTTTAGCCAAACAAAAGAAAAAGTAAGCAGGTAACGTACCATCGTAGGTAAAGCAGCCCTTATCATGGCGTAGGGTTGTGTCGTTCGCGAACGATTCGTTCAAAAGAACGAATATTTTGGGTGAACGAACTGAACCGAATCACTTCCTGAAATCATTCGTTAATCAGTCAGTTCAGTTGCGCTCTCAGTCACTTGCACTCTCACTCACTCACAGTGAGTGTATTCCTACTGTGAACGTGAACCCGTACTGCGAACGGATCACTTTTACAACCACTCAGAGTGGTTATAAAAGTTTACAACCACTCACAGTGAATGAGTGTAACCCTGCAACGAACATGAACTGGTACGGGGAATGAATCAGTGAATCACAGAATCACTGAGTCAGTGAATCGGAGTCGTTCGCAGTACCGGTTCACGTAATTAAGGGAATCGATTCACAGCTGATTGGGGTTGCTAACATTTAGCTACAATGATTCAACAACATTGGTCTTGTACTGCAATCCATATATGACATGATCTAGATTGATATATGCATAGGCTGGCGTTACTGCGCGCGCACACACACACACACATTACTGTTTTGAAGAGGACAGCACATGTGTGTTAATATTTTCTTCTTGTTTTTTTTTTTAATGTACAGTATTGTTAATCGTTTATATTTGAATTATATCTTGTCGATTATGCTCTTGATTTAATTTGTTTTTGTCGTTTATATTTATTTTCTTGTCGGTATTGTTTTTATTTGCACTGTAATTTATATTTCCTACTTTTATTATTTCTGGTTTTCATTTCAGTATATAAAAAAAATAGTTGACAGTTGTGTATTTGACAGAGAAAATGCACATTACGTACATTGCAGCAGATATCTGCAGGCAATTCGGAGCAGTAAGAGATAAATCACAAGGCAACACATGATGTAAAATACAATACAGTGTATAGCATTACATTCTAAATAAAAAATAAAGGCAACATTGGTCTTGTACTGCAATTAATCTATGACATGATCTAGACTGATATTATATGCACAGGCTGACGTTACTGCGCGCATTGCGGCGCAGACACACACACAGTTTTGAAGAGGACAGCTATTGATTGATTACACATTGAAGTTAATATTTTGTTGTTGATAGTTATAGTTTGTTTTTATTGCAGATGGAGGCTAACTCCGTCTCCTAATGAAACATGCACCGTGGGTACAGGGAACCCTGTCAGTGTGAACTAATTCTAATGATTCAGTTCACTGAAAATAACTGCTTTGCCCATCAATATCATGGCGCCCCCGTCCCGACATGCAACGCGGCGTGACGTACCGACGGTTGCTATGGACTCTGGTCGCCATTGTGGGAGGAGCGCGTCCATTCAATTGCATAGAGAAATAGCTAAAATATACGAAATGTACAAAAACGGAGAAAGGAAGGGAGAAGAAGAAGGGTCGAGGTCTCACACAAAATGGTTGCAAGATTTTCCGTGGCAGTTTTTCACCAAACAAGGCTTCCAAGCCGTCTTTTAACTCAAAAATTCGCCGACCGACATTCACAGTCAATGCGAGTGATCCTCACAATATGGCGGCTTGCTCCAGCAACGTATCGTCAGTTTCGCGTTCTCTATAGGCTTCCATACTAAACCACTCTGTAGTTGTCACGTTACAACATGCGTTTTGTGGAATCCCACAAGCTG
>OMKR01107349.1:0-41069 GCA_900302355.1 Cyttopsis rosea | reverse complement strand
AAGTCCTGACAATGACCCTCGGGACGACGTCATCAACTAAGCTGCTTATTGTTGCAATGCTCCCCTGCGCAACCAGACGACTCGAGGCTCACAGAGGCTTCACAGCATAAACACAATCAGCCTTCCGCACACTTCACCCCAACCCTCTAGAAATCCACACAAATCACATATACCATTTATCGACTCCTCTTTTGTAATAATTCTCTTCCATCCTCTTCCATCCAACACGATGCTCCGACCGATGTAAACATATGAGCACAGTTATAGCCAGTGGAGCTAAAGTTCCGTAATTGTCCAAAGAGAAAATTAATCCAACAGCAAAAAACACACTCCAAATACTGCAATCTATGTAGCGTCCATGGTGTATGGGCTTTAGGATAACTCTTATGAATGACAAGAACTCTAAAGAACTCTAAAGAACAGCCTGCGTTCAACTGAGGGTAAAAGAGTGTCGCACTCACTTCGACGACACTCCCCTTGAGGCATCCAATGAAACCATACAATCCAAGTGCCTACATCAACAGAAACGCACCCATAATACTGGTAATATGCGCGCAACCAAAATCAGAGCAGCAGTGCCTTACAATTGCTATTTAGAACGTTACAAAATTTATGTTAAAACCATTTCAATCAGGAGAGACTAGGTGAGGGAAACATATTTATTTGACAGATATTAGGCATTAGGACTCCGTAATGCTACATAGCTTGTATGGAATGTAATATAAATATATATGGATGGAGGACGGATGGAGGAGGACGGTGTAGAGATCTTCCCCCCATGGAGTCCTGACGCTGGTGGTGATGGAGACTACGCTGTTGCTGACGTCCTGGGGAATCAGAGAGGCTGCTGGGTGGAGAAGGGGTGGAGGTGGAAGCGATTGACACGGCATCTGGAATGACAGAGAGAGAGAGAGGGCAGGCAGCTACAAATACTCGCGGAGAGGCTGGTGATTGGCTCTTTTAGGGAAGTGGATGATTCAAATTGATTGCCTGCAAGCTGGGCTGATGAATGAGGTCAGCCGTAGATAGGTAGTCTTCCTGTCTGAACTTTCGATAAATCTCCATTTCAATCAGGAGAGTGAAAGGCCGGACGGGCAACTGACCTGTAGGGCTGGTGTAGAACTGATGTGAGGCGGCGACGGCTGCAGTTGGGCTGGTGCAGGACCAGTGTTGGAGTGGTGAATCCGGCATTGGAGCGGTGAAACCGGAGTTGGAGCGGAGCAGTGAAATCACCGTTGGATCGGTGAAACCGCCGTTGAAGCGGTGAAACCGTCGTTGGCGTGGTGAAACTACTGTTGGGCTGGTGAAACCAACTTTGGTGCGGTGAAACCACCGTTGGGCCAGGGAAACCGACTTTGGTGCGATGAAACCATCTTTGGTGTGGTGAAACCGACTTTGGAGCGGTGAAAACTTTTATATTTTATATTTTATATAATTTTATATATGATATAACCAATCTTTCTAGGCACTTCATAATAACAGAGGTCAAAGCAACAGTTCGATAATCATTAAGGCACATCATTAGGTACAGGCACAATTGTGGTTTTCTTAAAACACACTGACAGGGACAGACACAGGAAGGGATGCCGTTTGGGCCAGAAGCTTTCCGAGCTTTAACCCTTTTTCTCACATCAGCCTAGCGAGGCAGAGGTGTTGGTAGCCACACTGGGCTTAGATTTGTAGTCCGTAATCGCCTGCAACCCCCTCCACATGCGCCACGAGTCACAGCTACTGTAGTAATCTTCCAGTTTGTCCCAATATAGTCTTTTAGCGGCTTTGATGGCTCTCTGTAAGTCATACCTGGATTTTTTGTAGCTTTCCTGGTCCCCCGATTTAAAAGCAGTAGTACGCTCCCTCAACCTATCCCAACCTAGGTTGAACAAGTAGTCCATACTGGGATAGTTATCCACACAGAATTTAACATAGCCAGTGACCGATTCCGCATAATCATCCAAACTCATGGCTGAATCCTTGACCTTGATTGGCCAGTCTGTTGATTCAAAACATCCCTGAAGTTTGGATTTGTGTTCTGTAGTCCAGCACTGTGCACACTTCACTTTCTGCTTGTAGATGGGAGGCAAGAGCACTGACAGGTGGTCGGATTTCCCAAAGTGAGGTCGTGGGATAGACCTGTAAACTGCCCTGATCATGGAGTAACAGTGGTCGAGAATCTTATTGCCTCTAGTTGGGCAGTTGACATTTTGGTAAAATTTTGGCAGCACAGATTTCAGGTTACAGTGGCTAAAGGATGCAAGTTCTCCTGCCTGCTAATGGCTCCATACAGTTTGTCCAGCGCCGCTGCAGCAGTAGCTCGTGGCGGTATATAGACAGTGGTTAACAACATGGAGGGGAACTCCCTGCAGAACACACAACAGTCCTTCATGTCCCTTTGAGAGCTGATTCAGTATTGAAGTTCGTACAGCTTGTTGTCGAGGGACTGGACGTTGGCCAACAGTATGCTGGGAATCGGGGGACGAGTAGGACGCCGTCGTAGCCTCACCAGGATGGCACTTTGTTTACCTCGCTTCCGGCAGCACTGTCTGCGGCCATTACTCTGTGGTGGTATCTGTTTGCTGTAGGCAATCTCTTCCGGCAAGTCCCCTGGCTTCCAGCTGTTGGGAACATCCAATCTTATGTCCAGTAAAGTCTGGAGGTCATAGGCAGTTGTGCAGGACACGATTTGTGCAAAGAAAGTGACATACTGTATAACACGAAAACAAACAATCTGCGCCATCTTGCGCATGTGCAGTCACAAGTGCGACGACTCACACTTGTGACGTCACTGACCAATGTAAAAAAAAAAAAATCCCTTTTTTACTTGCAAACTTCCATACCACATGGTCTGAGAGCCCTGCTGTGCTTTACTGTATATATCAGGTCAGTGAATTCAGGACGTATAAGGTTATATAGCAAAAAGCACTCATGGAGATAGATGTTTTCTTCACACTTTGTAGTAAAAAGCTTTAAGTCTCCTGGTAGAAAGATTGGTTGCTTGAAATTCTTGTTTTTAATGTGTGTGGCTCCGACCGCGACACATAAACACATAAACATTTTAGCACCAGGTATGGGAATTTGTAATCACCTCAAGTCCCCACACCTGGTGCTGGCAGACAAGAGACAGCTGGCGCTAATCAGTCCAGACTCTGGCTAACCACGCCCCCCTCGTCTGCCACAAATAGTATCTGAAGTTTGGGGCTGCTAGGCCTCCACTGTCTTTGTTTTTCTGTAGTGTTGCTAATTTAATTCTAGGTTTCTTGTGTTTCCAATAGAATTTATTGATTATAGAGTCGAGAGTATTAAACCAGTTTACTGTTGGTTGGACTAGGGTCATTGAAACTATGTAGTTTATTTTCGGTAGTATGGTCATTTTTACTGCTGCTATCCTGCCAATTAGTGAGGTGGGTAGGTTGTTCCATCGAGTGATGTCTTCTTTGATGGATTTGAGCAATGGAGTAAAGTTAAGGGTAAACAAATCTGACAGATTGGTGGCGATAACAATAATGTTGTGTGCCTGTTGAGATGGTTAAGGGAAGATTCTGGGTTACAGAATTCCAGTCTTCTGCACTGACTGGTAGGACCGTGGTTTTACACCAGTTTATAGAATAGTCTGAGATGGTAGGGAAGATATTGGGTTCCGTAAATTTAACAAAATGTCATCTGCATATAAACTAATTTTGTAAACAGAGTTTTCTGTTTGTATACCAATGATATTATTGTTTTGACGGTTGGTCACCACGAGGGGTTCAATAAAGATGGCGAATAGTAAAAGGGAGAGTGGACATCTTTGTCTTGTACCACATTGTAGAGGGAAATGCTGTGAAGTGTATCCATTGGTGATGGCAGAAGCAGATGGTGAGTTATATACAGAATATATACAATACAGAATTTTTATGCATTTAATGAGTGACTCTCCAAAACCAAATTTGTTCATGGTGGAGAAGAGATATGTCCAATTAACTCTGTCAAATGCTTTTTCGGCATCTAAAGAAGCAATAATGGTATTTAAGTTGTTCCTTTAAAACATGCTTATCAGACTGAATAATCGCCACATATTGCTGGATGAGTGTCGGCCCTTGATGAAGCCTGTTTGGTCTGGGTTAATTATGTATGAAATTACTTTTTCAATTTTGTTGGTTAGTGTTTTACTAATGATCTTTAAATCACAATTAATTAGGCTTATGTGTCTATAACTGGAGGTGAGGGTTGGGTCCTCATTGGGTTTGAGCAAAACCAAAATGAGAGCTGTATTCATGTGCATGGTGGAGGTTGGTTGTAACCATTCTGATTAATACTTGCGATATGAGTGGCCAGAAGTGTTTATAGAATTCCACTGGGTAGCCATCTGAACCAGGTGATTTATTGTTGGGCATAGAAAAGAGAGCTTTCCTGAGTTCTTCTATAGTCAATTGTTGATCTAATGTGGCAACCTGCTCTGTGGAGTTTTGGGAGGACGATGTCATCTACGAATGAGTTAATGTTTGATGAAGATGATTGATTATCTGAGTGATATAGCTTATTATAAAAGTCTATTGTATTGTATTGATGTCTTGCGGATGTGTGTAATAATACCCTGTGGATCTTTGATGGCTGTGATAAGTGTTTCTTCTCAATTGCATTTCAATTGATTAGCAAGAAACTTACTTGATTTGTCATTGAATTCAAAATTGATCACTCTTGTTCGTGTGTCTTTTGATGGATGATATTATCAAGTTGGGATTTTATTGTCTGGATTTCATTTCAAATTTGCTCAGTGGGTGAGTGGGCTTGTTGGGAATGCAAGTCTTGTTTTGTTTGTTGTTTATTTTATTTTTTAATTTAAATTTAATTTAGTCATTCTTGTCCTTTTTTTTTTGTGAGTGGAGAATGAAATAATACTACCTCTCAGAACTGCCTTTGCAGTTTCCCAGAATAAAGGTGATATTTCCGGATGTCCATTCTGTGGAAAGTAAATGGTTAAATTCTTTATCCGTCAGAAGTATGTTAAACCGCCACCTGCCTGGAGGGTTCAGGTTGGTTTCATTAATGAGGGTGAAACTAATTGGCCTGTGATCTGAGATTATGATGGGGTGAATTTCAGGATTAATGATTTTGGACATTACAGAGTTACTTGTTAAAAAATTGTAAATTCTAGGGAAGCCTTTGTGGGGTGGTGAGTAATATGTGTATTCTCTATTATGTTGGTTATTTGATTACCAGCAATCCAAGAGCAAGATCACTCATACTGTTTTATAGTGTCAGATGAACGCCAGGACTTGTAATTATCTCTGGTTTTTGAACGGTCTAAAACTAGGATCGAGTACTGTGTTGAAGTCCCCTCCCAGTATAATAATTGAATCTGAGAATTCCAAAAGCTTTGAGAATTCAATTTGTTGTGAAAGAATTTTGGGTCGTCCTCATTGGTGCCATAAATATTAGCTATGGTTAATTTGATGTTTCCAATAATTCCGTTAATCATTATGTTCCGCCCTTCTGTGTCTGAAATTGTCATTTCATTCAGATATGGGATACTTTTATTGATCAATATAGAAACACCTCTTTTTTTAATTATATGATGCAGAAAACATATCATTAACCCATTTAGCTTTGAGTTTGAGGTGCTCAGATGCAGTGAGGTGAGTTTTTTGCAGTAGACAGATTAGACTACTAAATAGTCAGTATCAAGATAGAAGATAGATAGTAGATTTCAATAACCTATGATTTGTATGCTGTTTATGTTGTGTATTTATTGTATGATTGATCTGTAAGATTCATATTATTAATGTTGCCCACTCGGCATCCATTGCAGCCTGGTCAACTTGGAAGGGGGATTCCTCCTTCTGTACACCCTTCCCCAGGTTTCTTCCTGTTTTCCCAAAGGGTTTTAATGGGAGTTTTTTTCAGTTTGGAGGTTCAGACTATGGGGATGTCTTTGATTTCTCTCTGAAATGTGGGTCTCTGAAGCCCTTTGAGACTGGCTATATAAAGAAAATTGACTGGACTTGACAGAAGCTGGGATTCATCCTGGTGAGGTGAGTTAGTTAGCTACATTTATCTGGTGAGCCTATGCCCCTCACATTCCAACTAACAAACTAATGGATGCCATTGTGGCTAGTTAGGGGGTGATGGGTGTGGATTTGTAGTTTTGCCATGGCAATAGCACTGTGCATCCAAGACAATAGCTATACTACCGTGCCCATGTCTTCCCATGGATAAATCTGTGTTTTTCTCCTTTACCTTCTGTTTTACTGTCCTAGTATTGTAGGAAGTTTGTAGGTATACATATCTACACAAAAGACTGCAGAGTCAGACATACACGGGGCACAGTGGCACAGTGCTTGCACTGCTGCCTCACACTTGAATGTGTGATGTTTGACCAATAAATGATTCTTATTCTACATATAGTGAGAGTGAATAGAGTAAGTAAGAATGATGAGAGACGTAGGGAGGGAGGGATTAGGGAGGTGAGATGATGAGAGAACGAGCAATATTTATAATCCTGACAGATGGAATGCAAATTTCTACATCTCGGATATCAGACTTTTCTGAATAACTATGGTGTGGTGGAGGAGTCTCAGAACAACTGACCGTCTATAGATAATTTTTCAACCAGCGATACCCGTTTCCCCTTCTGCCAATTCTCCTTCAAGATGGTGTACAGGACCTTGGGTCGGATCTCCCGGGGAAATTGGTTGTTCATGCCCAGCGTAGTTCCCTTCAGTTCCCATCCTTTGCTTTTAACCAACTCCTTGTGCTTGAAGTGTTCAAACTTGGCAATGATAGAGCGGGGGCGGCTTCCCAGTTGGTGGACCCGGTGAAAGGTGATCTGCTTCACGGTGTCCGTGAGGGAGTTTCAGAGCGGAGTGGAGGAAGTCTTTCACCATATCTTCTGGGGTCTCGGTGGAGCTCTCTGGGATCCCGGAAAAGATGAGGTTCGCCCACATACTTCTGGATTGGATATCCAGGATCTTCTCTCTCTTTCATTATTAAAAAATATTTTTTACAACCTCCATTTTTGTTGTGCGAAGCTTCAGAGGTTTTTAGATCTGTACTCACTTCTGTGTTCTCGTGAGATCACAGCATGCTCCTCCTCCTAGGACGTTCCCATAATGTGAAACCACACTGTGGGGTCCTAGGTAACTCCAGGCCCATATTGAACCTTCCTTTATAAAGTAAGACAACAGCAAAGAAACTGCTCTCACCAAAATTAATCAATGATTTTAGACTTAGACCATGGATGTCAGCAAGGTTTCAATTCTTGTTCTTTGGACTTGAGCGCAGCATTTGACACCATTGATCACAATATTCTCATAGATCGTCTGGAGAACTTCGCTGGTTCAGAACTTACATTACAGAGAGAATGTTGTCTTGGAGATCATGTATCAGAGAAACTTCTGGTGTTGCAGAAGGGAGCTGCCTTGGGCCCTTACATTTCTCACTTTACATGCTTCCATTAGGTGATATTATCAGAGAACCTAATGTTAATTTCCATAACTATGCCGATGACACACAACTGTATATTTCTGTGGAGCCAAATCTTGCATATGCCGAATGTGCTTTCACTACCTGTCTACTTGCTATAAATGATTGGATGAGTAAAAAATTCTTAAAACGAAATGACGATAAGACAGAAATCTTTTTGGTTGGCCCCAAAGCCAAAAGGGAGGAACTCCCTGCAAGACTTGATAAGCTGAATCCCTGGGTCAGAAGTAACAATGGAAGTCACAAGACTTGAGTGTTATCCTTGATTCTGATTTAAGTTTTAACTCTCATATTAATGAAGTGACCAGAACAATATTCTTTCATCATAGAAACATTGCCAAAGTACAGCCCTTCGTAGCCCAGAAAGATGCTGAAAAGCTAACTCATACATTTTGGATGACACATTGGACTACTGCAATGCCCTTTTTGTTGGCCTTCCTAAAACGTCCATTGAGAGACTTCAGCTTATTCAGAATTCGGCAGCTAGACTTTTAAGAACAAGAACAAATTAGACGGGGGGGCAGTCAGTTTTCACAGGTATTGAGTTGTGGAGGAGTTTAAACATGGTTTGAAACGTATACTTTTGCAGGGTAAAAATGCCAATACCACTATGTGACAAGAGAACCCCTCATATTAAGATAATGCTTAACAACCCATGCTTTAATACAAAAACACATTACAAACTTGTTAATTACACACTCTTAAAAGTGCAGTGTGTATAATTTAGCGGTCAGCAGTGAGGTTGCAGATTGCAACCAACTGAATTCCCCTCCGTGTCCAAGGCAGCGCAAAATGGCGGCGTCAGTGGAGGAGAATCTATGGTGACCGCGAAAAACACGGAAGTCCCTCTCTAGAGCCAGTGTTTGGTTTGTCCGTTCTGGGCTACTGTAGCAACATGGCGGTGCAACATCGCGGCATCCATGGAAGGGGCTCCAGCCTCCATGGAGATATAAACGGCTAATTCTAAGGTAACAAAATCACAATTCTAATTTCCATGGTATTGGTACTAATTAAAACATACTTATGAATATTATATTCCATTCGATTTCTGCCAAGTCAGTTCCGCAAAATGCCACTAATTCTACACACTACACCTTTAACAGAACAATGGTTCACTCGTGTCTGCTTCAGATCGCATCACAGCGTAGCACAAGCATTTTCTATTACAAACTTAATGAACAAAAACAAGAATGTTGCTGAAGAAAAATGCCACAACATAACAAGCCTGAGTTTAAATGGGTTTGTAATCTGTCCTGAGCAGCGTGAGCATTGTTGGCCTCATTCTACAGCTCAGTGAACTCTGCCTCACAGCAGACTTTCTAAACGCACTCCGCAAAACACTCACCGCCTACAGTTTTTTAAACCACTGGACTCACTGTTAGAAGAGCTGCAGGCGATGTGTGTCAGTGTGGAATCTCCTGAGGACCTTCTCCGTCCATTCATTCGGGTTTTGTGGTATTTTGAGAGTTTTTGTCTTGTCCATCTCTCTTTTGCCTCCTTTTCTGATTGTGTGCAAATAAACTGCTTGGCAACCACTCAATGATGGTTGGCTTTGTTAATGTCATGATGTGTGTGTAAGTGGGGATCCAATAACGTGTCATTTTCTGTATTCAAAGCAGCAAGTGAATGGGCGAGTTGTGTGTTGCTTTCACTGAAGCGCTGATTGATCTCTCCAAGCACAGTGTCAATTGCACTGTGCTTGGAGAGATCTGTGCTCGAAAAAAGCCTCTGCAGTTCCATCTTGTGTCCTTTTGTCTGTAGTCTTTAAAACTACAAACTGTTCAATGTCCTTTTTCATTGTGTGTCTCCGTTTTGATGGTGCAGGAGTAGCAGTGTGAGCATCATTGGCCTTATTCCACACATCAGTGAACTCTACCTCACAGCGGAGTTTCTCCACGCACTCCGCAGCACTCGCCAGCAGTTCCAACTCTGTTAGCAAGTCCATGTCCTCTGCCTGCAAGAGCCTGTTGGGAGCATCTAACAACATCAGCAGTTTTTGCAAAAGGGAAGCAATAAACATGACGGCAGGCTCAGAAACTTCCCGCAAAAGCCCAATGGCCTCCATTCTCATCTCTGCACCGTAGGCATGCTCTGCATCAATCTCCGACAGTAAGGATGTGATATCCTTAACCTGTTAAGCTTCACGCCCATTTCTTGGGTTCCGAGTGAGGTGGAGCTGTTGGAGTTTGGGGGGGTGGTGTGGGTCAGCAGTTGGTGCTACATACAAGTGCCTTACACCTTCAGAAAGCTGAGACCCTAAGGAATCATTTGAGATGCAGCTTGACACTGTATGTCAATCTTTTCTATCAATTAAAAGGTAATATATATTATATTTTTAGCCTGATAAAATTATTAATATTTTGAGTGTGAAGGGCCTTTGAACATTATCCTCATGCATAATGATGGCCATTCCCATGCTCAATTATGTGTGATTAGTTGCTGCACCAAGTTCTAGGTTGATACCATTAATTAGACACCTTTGGTACACTTTCTAGCTATTTTTGCCCACTCGGGAATGGAGAAAAAGGGTCAAAAATCCCTGGTCTGGGTGTCTAGTTTCATGAGGCTGTGATTATCCTCACAACAGGTCATTTTATACAGCAAGGTCAAGTTAAAAAATATATATGTCATCAGATTGCAATGATTATTATGAGGCCATATTTCATCCCACATGCGGTAAATCCAAAGAGACCGATTGTCTCTTTGGATTCACCGCTTTGTAGCAATACCCAATTTATACAATTTCATGACTGTTTAGGCACCACAGTGTGCAGAAATAAGGCAAAAAAAAAATAGGCGAGGATAACAAATTTTGTCTAAATGCAGTCTGACACCCTCTAGTGGCGTGAAGCTAATATAGCTTCTGCTATTGTTTACATTCGACATGGCATTGAAGCGGAGGCTCTTATGGTTCTAATGTTTCATCCATATATCTTGATGTGACGGGTCAGGGGACCCGTTTGAATATAGTCAAGCCCATTTACTTTTGTCAAGAGATTGCTGACTTTGGACTTTGGAGTGTTAGCATGACATGACCTAACAACCTACAGGCCCGGATCTGTAGTTTCTGATGGTAGTGGAAGCTAATCTAGCTTCAAAACTGATCTCACAACTGTTCGCCAAAGACGGACTGCGCAGTGAACCCGCCGGCGGGTTTGTGGTGTTTAAGAGGTTAAAATATCCTATGATCACAGACATGGTAGTTAAATGTTCCGTCCACCTTTGATCAAGAAGTCGTTTTAACCGCCCACCTTTATACTGTACAGCAACAGCGGGCTTTCTGAAGAATTTCTACAGACATCCACAAACATCATAGAAATCTGCGACCGCTTTCTCTGCTGCCAATGCGTGGATAACCACCAGATGCAACTGGTGATTTAAGCAATGCATAGGGGATTTCTCTGTCCAGTCTCTCTTGCAACAACTTTTACACACCACCATGCCTCCCAGCCATTACTGAAGCCCTGCCGTACACCTGATTTAATATTTTGATGTGTGAATTCCAGTTTTTGTCAGCTCTACAATTTTTAGGTCTGTCAATTTTTTGCATCTCCAACATCAGCTGTAGTTATTGTGAGTAGACACTCACTTGCTTCATTTGATGCGGATACAAAGCGAATGACAATTGCAATGTTTTCGCATCTAATGGCATCCCTCATCCCATCCACCTTGATGGTATACCACGATGTGCCGATGTCTTCCATGATGGCATCTGTCAACATTACTCAGGGTGCAGATCAGTTCATTCTGAATGTCCGGACTGATATAGCTTGCGTTAGACAGTGGCTGAGAATGGGTTGAAAAAAATGATTGGGTGTAACTTGCGAGGGGGAGCCAGCGATTGTATAAGGGTGGCCATGGCCCCTGCTTGGAGGCGCCTCTGACCACAATGACACAAAAGAGCGACTCTTGTTTTGAAACAGACAGGGTACCACTGTAGAACTACTTGATTAGGTTTCTCACTTCCAAGATCATCTGGAGGCTGAAGTTGTGGTCCACTGATAGTCACACCCGATCCCATGCGAACCGATGACAGCGGCGGGCATGGCGGCAGCAGATCTCCAGCCAGCGGCCTATGGTTAATGTTAGCTTGGCATTCTGTCGTAATTTCGTCCCCTCCTCCTCCCACAACAGCCTGTTTTTCTTCATATTCCAAGCTGGACGTCTCTTTATTTTTGTCAATTTTCTTTTCTTTAACATGAAACACTTTTTCAGTGCTTGTACACATTAATTTGGGTCTTTGATGGGCCTACTACTAGTTTTTTTTTCATTGCGCTGCCTTGGTCAAAAAAAACAACCTAAAACACGTTGTTCAAGTTTGTTGTCACACCCTACGTGTGGCACATTAGAATTAGAACTGCCCCCCATCTGAGTACGGCTGGAGTCCGCGATGCGGTCCGCGCTGCTCCGGACAGGACAAGAAAAGTTTCGGAAGAAACTTTTAAATTAGGCCTTGTAGATGTAATGTGAGTGAAGATTCAGCAACTGCATTGCATATTTCTCGCATCAAATTTGTTCAGAAACAGATTTTGCGAGACTGATAAGGTGGAATTAGTGAATGTTTATCATACAGAAGTGGGAGAAACAGTCCGGGGTGGGCGTAGCGCATGCACACTGAGACACGCACACGCATACACACACACTGAATAAGTCTGTCAGAGCCTGGAAAAACAGAGACAGGTTAGAATGGCTAGAATGAATAATCTGAATGGTATTTTCAGCAAAACACTAACACAGGCATGTTGTGGGGACCTCAGAGACCTACCTATTAATATACGTAGGTCTCTGAGGTCCTGTTAAAAGGGAGCGTAATATGGCTCCTTTAAGCTATTTTTGTATATCCATTATCACCATCCATACTATTTGCTAATGCTATGGTGGGTACGGGTAGGGGCGGGGCACGAGTTGCACCATGCGACGGGCCTGCAAGAAAGCGAGGGCACATCACTTCAACTTTATTTACATTGCATTGGCTCCCATTTTCCTTTAGAATTGATTTTAAAGTCCTCTCTCACTTGTATACAAAGCTTTAAATGGCTTTGGACCGGCCTACATTACAGAATGACTGGTCTTCTACATTCCATCTAGAGCCCTCAGGTCTTCCACTGCTGACCTGTTAGAAGTACAACACTCCACTCAGAAGAAGATTGTAGATGCAGCCTTTTTAACTATGCTCCCAAACTATGGAACAAGCTGCCAAAGAATATTAGAGGCAGACCCTAGGTGCTTTCAAGCAAATACTAAAAACTTTGCTTTTCAGCTCAGCCTTCAATTAGTCTTCTTATTTGTTTTGAAAGTAACTTTTATTATTTAAATGTTTAAAAAAGTGGTTAAAAACGTCTAAAATGTAGAGATGCGATTTTTGGCCAACAGTGTAAGAAACACATGGTGAATGTTTATTTCCTCCTTTAGAAGTCGTTTATGTGACGACTGGTAACCATGGTTAAAGGCTGGGCCACACCAGAAGCGACACGTCTTCATCGCGAACACTTCAGATATGCTGCCATGTTAATCAATACGGAAGGTCACACCAAGCGGAAGCGCCACCAACGCGAAAGCCTTATGAAAGCAACATGCTGCGAGGCTCCTAAACCCCGCGTTTTTTTACGCCTCGGCTCTAAGCGTAAACTGGAGTGTAGATTCCCATAGAGGTCCATTCAAAAGGTGTATTTAGTGAAAATATTTAATTACCAAGCCTGGTATGCATCAACCACATAAAATCACTGATGTGCTGTCCTAATGTGGATTAGTTAAATTCATTTTTCCCCACAACAAATTAAACCTCAATTATATATAAATTACATATATACACATATTATATATAAACACTTACGATATAAATGCACCAGGATCACTCTAACTTAACTCGAACTCGAACTTAATCAACTCTCCACCGAAGCTGCCACATTGTAATGAACTTGTTCCCATACTAGGCTGCTCTTAACGGTGCCTGACTGAAATAACGCGAAACAAACCTGCCTGACTAAACAACTAACCCGGTGTGAATTGACGAATCGACAATCTGGTGTGGCCCAGGGCTAAGGAACATTGTGTATGATCCGGGGAAATGCTTTGTCCAACTGTTTTTTTAAATGGAGTGTAAGAAACAGTGTAAGAAATCCATGGTGTATCTGATGGGAGTGCTAATAATGCACTCGGAGGTCGTGAAGCTTTCTAACACGCCAAGCAAAGTTCCAATACAGATTGTTCTACAACTGCACTGCCTTGTCATTTTGATGAAAGCAGCAGAAACAGAAGATAAAGGAGACAGTGTACTGTATTCCTTCAGGGGCTGGACTGCACTGGATGCCTGCCAGGTGTTTAGCAACCATTATTAACCTTCAGAGAGGTTAAAATTAACATCCCTGAAAAGTGACTCAATCACAATCCACAACTGAGAATTTCGTACACATTTCTAGAGTGACATGCTTAAATGCTTGCAAGCTTTAAATTACAAGGGAATAAGATGTCATAAGAACACATAAACGTTCTGATAAGTAAAAACAAATAGCCGTAAGTAAAAAAAAAAGTAATCAGTCAAATCAAAAATTCTGAAATTAGCTCTGCATATGTGAAAAAGGTATTGCATATTGTGGTGACAATATGGCGTGATGTCATGGCAACAGCAACAACATTTTAAATATAGTATTTTTTTGGATGCATGTCCAAAAACCCAAATGGTACGAAATCAAAACAAATGAGGTTTTTACTGACCAGTTTCGCTTCCTAATAATGTTGGATGGCAATTGAGTGCTGTGAAAAAGTTGCATACAGTAAGAGTAATAACAGCAGTCAAAAAATTACATACAGTAATTTCAGCGGTGAAATTTGGCATCCAGTATTAACAGTCAAAGAGTGGCATACAATCATAGCAGTCCATAATAACAGTATTAATAAGGGTAATAGTACTAATATAACAGCAGTCCTAATAAGTGACAACATTCTTAATTTTTATACTTCAAGGTGGAGATGCAAAGTATAATCCAGATTTAAAATTGAAGCTGGTATTATGACTCTGTGTAGTATAATCCTTGTTTAGAATCCAAGTGGTATTATAATGTCCATGTGCAAAGTACAGTCCATATTTATAATTGAATGTGTAAAGTGGTGGGCAGTGTGATACAGATACATGAAACAGTCTGATGGCCGCTGGTATAAAAGAATGCCTGAAGCATTCATTTGTGTACCGTCACTGCATGAAAACTGGATTTTTGGTCCTGTGAACCCCTTCATACCTCACTAAAGCCCAGCAGTTAAAAGCTGTTTACAGCCTCTGATATCCGCAGTCGCCTGGGCCATCAACTGCTGAGAACGTACGCATTTGGGCAGGGGGCAGAGTGGCGAGGTGTGAATGACTTTGACACCTCCACCACGCTGTCTCAGCGCTACCATTCAGATGCAAATTTGATTAGCATCTGAATAGCGCCTGGCTAGAACGGCCGTGGCTCCAGCATTGGACCAAACCACCACTTTTAAAAATACAAATCACTCGTGATTGGTTGATTGATCACTCATTGGTCGCTCTTGGTCACCCTGGACAATACATGCTTGGGTAAACCCCTCCCTTATTATAAAAAATACTAATAATCACAATAATAATAATAATAACAACAATAATATTAACAATTATATTTATATATTTATTTATTTTTTAAGTTATGTGTTTAATTAGTAAGCTTATTTAAAATATACAGCAGTTACTGAAGACTATATACAGTGGTATAAAAAAGTGACCTCAAGCTGAAGCGAACTTGGGTTCTGTAGCAGGACAATGATCCAAAACACACCAGCACGTCCACCTCTGAATGGCTGAAGAAAAACAAAATTGAGACTTTGGAGTGGCCTAGTCAAAGTCCTGACCTGAATCCTATTGAGATGCTGTGGCATGACCTTAAAAAGGCGGTTCATGCTCGAAAATCCTCCAATGTGGCTGAATTACAACAATTCTGCAAAGATGAGTGGGCCACAGCGCTGTAAAAGACTCATTGCAAGTTATCGCAAACGTTTGATTGCAGTTGTTGCTGCTAAGGGTGGCCCAACAGTTATTAGGTTTAGGGGGCAATCACTTTTTCAGGTAGGTTTGGGTTTTTTTCTCCTTTAATAATAAAAACCTTCATTTAAAAACTGCATTTTGTGTTTACTTGTGTTGTCTTTGACTAATATTTAAATTAGTTTGATGATCTGAAACATTTAAGTGTGACAAACATGCAAAAAAATAAGAAATCAGGAAGGGGGCAAACACTTCTTCACACCACTGTATATATATATAAAAATTCAGTCCATTTTGGAAAAATTCTTCTCCCACCTTCTCAGAGACTTTGCGGGCACTTTCAATCAGCTCCTTTTTGGTGAAAGAGTCGTTTGGGCTACACTGCAGGGCTCCGGCTTTGGTCACCAGGCCGGTGCAGGTGAATCCCAGTTCACCCACTTGCTTCTTGATGTGGGAGCCAATCTGGAAAAGCACGTATTAGTCAAACACATTGTTTAGGAACTCGGAACAATAAAACCGTTCTGAGTAATGAGGCCAGTGGTATCGTCAGCCGTGGTTGTCAGCTGATCTTGGTCAAACGTCATTTAAGATTTGAACTATTACAATTCATTTCACAAAATATTTGTTTTGATTTAATTTGACCAACAACTGTATGATGGTGTTTCTTTTTTTTCCCTTTTTGTTTTATGATTTAAGAGAAAGTTACAAAATCACAACATGTAGTATGTGTAGTTGTAAGAACAGTATCTCTCAACAATTAAATAATAAAACAAAAGACATGAAACTAAACCACCATTGTGAAAGCAGGCATGAACAAACAAGCGGAGAACAAATAAGGGTCAAGGAGGTAAAGGTAAAAAAAAAGGTAATAAAAATAAAACTGCATGATGGTGTGACATGCTGGATGTTCGTGAGTTGACAGCAAAACACTGCTAAAAACACAGATAAAAAAAATAATTGTATACAAATATATATTAAGATATTCAAAGAAATGGATATACATGCACAGGGTGCACTCAAAATGGACCCATGACACAATTTTGCGTCATGACCCTGGTTTGGAGTGTATGTTGTATGGTGGACTCATATTTACTTCGTGATTCTCAGCAGTGATGGCTGCAAATTTGGCCTCAGTGGCTAGCTCCCCAAACTCATTGGTCAGTTGGTTTGCCAAACCTCCCAGGTCATCTGGGTTGGTATTAGACTTGGTCACCTAGAAATGTAGACATGTCAAATAATAAATAAATAGATAATAATAATACATTTATAAACAATTTATTAATGCTAGATAGATAAAATATATTAAATAATATAATTATTCAGTCACTCCAGGATTCTCTATTATGTAGTCATAAAATAAGTAAAAACATTGCAAAAATAAGCTTGCAATTTTCTCTATAAAATGTTTGAATAAGATGGTGTAAGGATAGGTTGACTATTTTCAACCAAGGCCTTATTAACTTAATTGGTTTCCATCATTTATAACTGATTATAGCATACTTCACTATTGAAAAACTTGCCGCTCTCTTGCAGCATCTGATTGTTTTAATATTGTTTTAAGGCTTGAATGTTTTGCCTTGGTGGACTGCATTTAAGTACAGCAAGAAGCTGCAACAGAGCAGTAGGTTTTCTCAATACTAGTACTACTACTACAACAAGTAGTTGTAGTAGTAGTAGTACTGTAGCCCACAAAGTAGTAGTAGTACTTTCAGCAAGGTTTTATTATAAATGATGGGAACCAACATTTTAATAGTCTGGCAATCTCATAATAGTAATTCTGGAATTCTGGAGGGAGTCACATGAACAATTCACACAAACGATTATTATTGGTATGGCATTACCGTTGCTGCTGAACCGCAACTTTCAGTTTGAGTTTTACACAAAATAAAAAGCTGCATATTTGCTCAAGAAAGCTGCGGCAGTGATCTCATTCCACGAGAAAGTTACTTGTTTTGTCATATGGAAGGAAGACTTCATCTCTTACCATCTCTTGCACGGTAACTGCGATGGCTTTGGCGGTCTTAACCATGGTGGTCT
Organism: Cyttopsis rosea; assembly: GCA_900302355.1. Classification (NCBI taxonomy): domain Eukaryota; kingdom Metazoa; phylum Chordata; class Actinopteri; order Zeiformes; family Parazenidae; genus Cyttopsis; species Cyttopsis rosea. Next base: position 23,584 of record OMKR01107349.1, on the reverse strand, counting down.
GGTAGTCGACAAAATTTCCATCGGGCTCACCCGCGGGTGCCTCCTCCATTGTGTTAATGGCCTGCGTGATGGAGTCGACCATGCCGCCGACGGCGCCGGCAGCGCTGGCCACCTCCGACAGCGTGGCGCCCAGGTCATCGACTGCCTCCTTCATCATCTGGACAGATTCCTCCAAGGCCTCCTGGGTGTGGGCCGCCTGGAGGGATGGGGGGGGACAACGCAAGCTCCGTTTGTAATATGCATATATGTAAATGTGATATGCAAGTGATTGATGTAACTGTATAATTTTCCTCAAAAATCTCACAAATGAATGAATGAATGAATGACATAAGATTTCCCGTATTTTGGATAGTCCAAAGTTAAAACTTACTATCAGCTTAATATACTTACACCAAACCCATAACTAAACGTAACGATCAATCTTATACCTAAATAATAATATCTGACCTAATACCCAACATTTTTCTCAAACTTAATGCCTAAATGTAACCATCTATCCTAATAGATAAATCTAACCATCTGTGACCTTATACAGTGGGAAATTTGGCAGATTTAGAGTTAACAACCACGGGCTCTATATAATGTAAACTAAATATGGAAAGGGAGAGAGGTTTACAATGTTTGGCGTGCCCACAACAGCCAGTAGATTTTGAGCCGACACACCCACAAAAGCCAGGGAGGCAGCAACCTGAGACGAGAGCGACTTGGCTTCATGCTGCAGCCCGTCGCCGGCGGTGTGACCCTTGCATAAGAGCAGCTACAATTTTAGGTTCACAACAGCTAAGGTGGCGGCCTCTGTGGGCTATGCCGGTTCTGTAGAGAACTTAGCGCAGCAATGGCATAGCTTCGACACAGAACCATAAATCAGTCTTAAGGGTTGTGGGAGACAAGCAACCCTACAAGTTACATTTCATATAAAAACTTTATTAAATTTTAGATTGAACAAAAAACACAAGCTATGCATTTATAGCTATAAATAGACAATTATATCTACATATACTGTATTACTGTATAACTATAAATTTAATTAGAATGTGTTACCTTGGGGTTTCCTCCAGCCTCCTTGGATGTATAGAGCATCTGCAGGGCGGACTCCGTCAGAGTTTTGGTTTGGTCCAAGACGGCCATTTGTTGCTGGCTGTTGAGAATCTTAGAAGCTGTACCGATTGCGGCCATAATCAGTGGCTCGAAGTAGCTTGCCATCTGCGAGACCTGGCCGTCAGAAATGAACAACAGGTAGATTGGGGGTTGTGAGGCGCGGAAAAGTCAAAATGCCACAAAAATTGTAAATATTATTTTGGAAAGCAGTAAAGAACGGCCCTTCCTAGCCCAGAAAGATGCTGAAAAGCTAACTTCTGCGTTAAATTACAATTAAACACATTAAGTTGATTGGATTAGTGCAATGGCCTTTTCGCCGGCTTTCTTAAAAAGTCCATTGAGAGACTTCAGCTTAATCGGAATTCGACAGCTAAACTTTGAACAAAAACAAGAAAGCGAGAGCACATCAGTCCAATATTTGTTACAATGGCTCCCAGTTTCCTTTAGAATTGATTTTAAAAAGTCCTCTTACTTGTATATTTGCTTATTATTATCCTGTTGGAACTCAACTTTTTTTTATTTTTGATTGTGTTAAATGGTTAATCTTGATCGCTGTATTTATCTAGCTTGTTGTTGTCATGACAGTATGCATTTCGCAATCTGGGAGAGATGAACTGGACTAAATAGAATAATTGAAAGAAACGAAACATGGTAATTAAATAAGATCATAGGACATGATCTAAAATACTTTGTGTAGCTATTTTTATGAAAAAGTTTATGTGCCGTAACGACTAAAATGATGAATAACCATGGTAATTAAATACGATCAGAATATATGATCTAGAGAAATTTAAGGTGTTAATCTCCATCACTGTATTTAACGAGCTCATTGTTGTCATGACAGTAACCAAGACACCATTCAAATAAGAAAATAATTTGCTAGCACTCATTAGCAATTACACAATTAGCACTCATTACAAGCATGTTCAACATTGTTTACCTTGTGTCCCAATTGCGAGGCCTCAGAATGGGCAGCAATGGCCACTGGCTCAATTAAGTTGCTTATCTCGTGAACGGAGGCCACCATCTGCTCATGGAGAGCCTGAAACATATTCATATCAGTATCAGAATTATAATATGAATCAGAATTATAATATGCAATCTGTGAAACATATTCATATGCAATCTGTGAAACACATTCATATGCAATCTGTAGATGTAACAGTATGTTGTCCTTTCTGACAGTGAGAACAGAGCTGCACATACATACAGGACATGGATTTCATAATTCATACAATTTATAGCTGATGAGCAGGATAGGTTGGCTATTTTTTTTTTTAAATCTCCTCATTGAAAAAGGGGAAGCTCACATTATAATCACATGTCTGTGTATTTTTTGAGCGTAACAGTAATATCATATTTTAATAGGTTCTCATCGCTATTGTAGTTTAACAACTCACTGAAAATAAGATATTATAACATCAACTTAGACGTTGGCCAAAATCTCCACCTCAAATCATCACTCTTTTCTCTCTTTGTATCACGCCTGTCTTTGGGTACCTAGAAAAGCACTATATGTAGTATAATTATTATTCAAAGTATGTGTCTAATCTGCTAGAAATGCGTTTATTATCACAGACCTCCTGGGAAATGTCTTCTCGAGGGCTGAGTTGCTGGCTTATGGCAGCCAGGGAGGCCTGGTCCACCTCACGAATGCAGCCGTTGAGGACCTCGATGGCTTCATCACACTCTCTCTGACCCGGTGCCTTCTCTCTATACGCGCACAGACAGAATTTAAACAGATATGGTAAACTTGGGTCTAATGGTGTATATGTAGTTCAGTTGATTCAATCTTAAAGTCTTCCTTCCACTCTCTAAATATATGCGTTTGATTTGCAAAGTAGCTCGTGGGAGCAATTTCGGATGAAGTTGATGAAGTTTGCTGGACAATTTTGGAACTTACTGGCTAGAAAAAAAGGATCCGAACAGATTTTACCGATCCGAAACATTTTACACTTGGTGGGGTGGACAATGGTAGAGTTAAAAAACACTAATATTGATATTGAATATGGACTGCTTGATAAAACGTTTCTGTTAATTATTCAAGTGTCAAAGTGGCACTGGGCCTACATAATTACAATTCCCATAAAAAAAAGGCCTACACAATATATCTTGGATGTTTATATGGTGAGCATATAAACATACATTGTGTTTTTGTCATAATACTATAAATAATAAAAGGGAATAAAAGACCACAATTACAATAGTTGAGTAAAATTTGAACCATTGTATGTTTTTGTTACCCATTCCTCTGCAACAAGTTTAGTCATAACAATTAATTTTTCCAGCTGCTTTTTTTTTGAAGAACCCCATTTGATTTAAAGGCACTAAAAATAGTATTGGATTATTCTATACATATAGAGTATGTATACAAGTACAGAAAGACTCTAATATTTTCTTCTCCAAGCAGCTTCAGTGTTATATATAATAATATAACAATATATATTTTTTACCTTCTACAAAAGTACATACCTCATGTTGGTAATAAGTTTCTTTATGGAGTCGGACACGGTTCTGGAGTGACTGGCTAGCACGGACCACTTTGGGGGGTCTTTAGGGTTCACAGCTAGGGAGCGAGCGGTCTGGATCAGGCCGGTGGAGCTCCCGAGCATGGTCCGAGCTGCTGCTACGATGGGCTCCATGGAGGCGAGACCCTGGGTACAAGGCATTAGATAAACGATTGTGACAGGGGGAAAAATCTTTGGTAGAAAAATAAACATACTCCCTTCATGCTTTTTGTGATGTGAGAACTCCCCCCAAAAGACCACCTGAAGACCTAATGACCTTGAAAAAACTTAATGCTGTGATGCAGTATCAATACCTTTTGAAAATTGGAGATTTGTGTGAATTTGACAATTTCGATGATTGGATGACAAGCACTTTTTCTGAAAATGGCTCAGAAGAACCCACTTATCTTCAATGTACCTGGACATCCCATACATTTTTTGAATGGTCTGGGTGTCTAGATTCTGAGTCTAGAGTTGAAACTCTAGACTGTGAGGCTGTGATTATCCTAAAGGTCACAATAGGTCATTTTATACAGCAAGGACAACTTAAAAATGCTGTCATCACATTGAAATGGTTACTATGAGGCCATATTTTATCCCACGTGAATGCAATTTGGCCCTTTGGATTCACAAGAGTCAGCTTTCTAGCAATAACAAATTTATACAATTCCATGACTGTTTTGTACCACAGTGTGCAGAAATAGGGAAAAGAAAAAAGATGAGCCTGATGCTAACTAACCCTTGTAGGTGTTTATCTCCAGTATTGCTGTGAAGCAGAGGCTATTGCGGTTCTAATGAGCCCAATTTCATTCAGATATCTTGATGTGAGAGGTCAAGGGACCCCTTAGAAAAGTTCGTCAAATTAGTCAAGCCCATTTACCCACTTTTGTCAAAAAAGATCGCCGACTTTGAAGCTATGTTACACCCGCTTCCCAGTGAGTTAGCATGACATGCTACACAGCTACGGAAAGGCCTGCTCGCCTACTTTCTGTTTATACCGGAAGCTAACTGGTAGGTTCGCGGCACTAAAGAGGTTAATGTGAGGTGAAAGACAAGCATTTACATGTGGTCTGGGACGAGTGTTACGATTGTTAAGTTGATGTTTTCCACAATAAACCAACAATTGTACAAATTTGCAGGTGATATATTCATAGCTATTTACGCAATGTAAAAATCAAACGACTAAAGCCAGACTGGAGAATTGATTTAGGGCTATAGGTGTGTCAAACAGCGGTTTTGATACCCTTTTGATTTTGTTTGCTGGTGATCTTAGTACCTCGGGACTGATCTGGGCGGGGACGCTGGCAAACTCGGGGTTTGAAGCGAAGGCCGTCAGGTTGTCGACAGCCTCTATCAAAGGTCCGGTGGCGGCTTTACACTTCTCTCTGTTCTCTGGGTTGAAGGCTCCGTCCAGAGCCTGTGGAGGAATGGCACATTAAAGGTACAATATGTAACTTTTCTGCATTAAAATTTCAATGTTATATAATTTGTTGAGTTGTGTACTTACATTATCCCAAATGTTTCCAACAATTTTCAAACCCAAAGAAATCCATAATTTTTATGTCGGTAACATATTCAACATAACATAACAGTTAATTTGGTCGCCTGTCATGGCATCTATCCCCTTTATCCCCTCTACTGCTATAACTCACATCAGAGGACTCAACATTTTGTTGTTTTTCAAAACCTTTTTTCTACTCCACTATTGTTTGTATAGCAGTCCCTGTAAAGTGTGGGGACTGCTACATGTGACAAATGAAGTCTACAACTCCCATGATCCCACGCTACTACTACATCATTAGACTCCATCTTTTTTATTATTGTTTTGATTGAGAGACCCCTAGCGGCAGACATTACATATTGTACCTTTAAACAAAGATATTTCAAAATAAGAGTGAATCTTTCAACAAGTTAAATTAAATCTTTGCGTTGTAAATTAAAAAACATTTTAAATTTAAATTAAAAGATTAAAATTAATTCAGTGTGCTTAGCGGTATATCATACAGTAGGTGAGTGCCTGTGTTAAATGAATAGCACAAAGGATAGACACATCGCGCCGGAAAAGGGGCGTGTCAACCCGTTAACATCACAAGTGATGTGACTATAAATGTGACAATTCATCTAAAATATATTGAAAGCATTACATTATTTAAAAGATGTTAAAAACAACAACCTACCTTGTTTTATTCAGTGTGTTTTTATTATCATTATTTTCAAATACAATTATTTTCTTTATAAAAACAAGATTTGGTCTTCAAAATTTTTTTCCCAAAAATGACTCTTGAAAAAGGTGTGGTCGTCTTATATTCGGGTCAATACGGTAATAATAATAATAATAATAATAATTTAAAGCCAGATCGGTCACTTACCTTGATGGACTTCACCAGGTTAGCGGTGCTGTTGGCCACCTCTTTGGCCGACTGGACAAATTGTCTCTTCGCAATGGGGTTCGAGGTTTTAGAGGATGCCAGGCGACAGGCATTGCACAGAGCAGAAGTGTGTTTGGCAACAATGGTGGCGGCTGAGAGCACCTGATGGCAGAAAAAAAGGACTTGGGGAAATTAGGGAGGGTAGCAATAGTGGTTTTAAACCTTGGTGGAACTTTTGTATTTGACTATGTTCTTTACCGAGATGAAAATCAATGAGGGAGACAATTGTTTTGTCTTTCCCTTGTAACGGACAGTCCTACTGAGGACTCAGACATCTGTGGAGAGACTCCTTTGATCACATACATTCCTTATGACACCAACTTCAAGCTGGCCTTTTGGATGGGGGCAAGGAGGTTAGTTGAATTGTTCTGTAATTCCAGCTAAGAGGGTTTTGCACTCCCTCCCCTCTCACCAACAGTAAAGGTATCAAAATGATGCTTTCCAGATGAGATGCTATGGCCCAACATCCAAACAGAAAGATGTTTGGCAGGATAGCAGGATTTAAATGTGCAGTGTGTAGAATTTAGCGGCCACTAGCAGTGAGGTTGCAGATTGCAACCAACTGAATTCCCCTCCGGTGTCCGCAGAAGACAAACTACGGTGGCCGCGAAACTCACAAAAAACATGAAAGTCTCTCTAGAGCCAGTGTTTAGTTTGTCCATTTTGGGCTACTGTAGCAACATCGTGATGCAACTTGGCGGCATCCGTGGAAGGAGCTCCAGCCCCCATGGAGATATAAACGGCTCATTATAAGGTAACAAAAACACAACGCTTCTTATTTTAATGGGATTATACACTAATTAAAACATACTTATGAATATTATATTCCATATTCCATTCCATTTCTGCCAAGTCCGTTCTGCAAAATGCCACTAATTCTACACACTGCACCTTTAATGACTGGACATTAAAACCATTTGCTGACCCATCCGTTCAAATCACCACGGGGGGTCAGTTTAGCTGTGGACCATTCCCTGCCCCATTTTTCTGCTTTCCTCCTGTGGGATTATCACACTCTAAGGAATCTGGAGTCGACAACACTAAACTCTAAGGAGACGATCTATATAACAGAGAACATTGAAATGGATTACACAAAGACCATAACACCATAATAGTTTTCTGTAGAGGAAGAAATTGAATCAAGTCCCATCTCTCTGTGATTAAAAATGTATTAATTAGGAAATAGACTCTTATTATGTATCAAATTATGTGGAGCGTGATTGCCACCTGCTGGAGAAGTTAGGGGAAACATTGTGGCCATCAAACTCGTAATAATCACCATAGCTGTTCGTTTCTTTTTTAAATAAATGCTGGTATTCAATTTAAATGAGTTTAAGTAGTTAGAAATCTCTTTTTTGCTTACATTATTTACTCCTGTTATAGATAATAATTGTATGCCATGTTACTAGTATTAGGAATTATGTTTTGATAAATTAGTAATTAAAGCCGTTCTAAGAAGTTAACAAGGTACGAATTTTCGTGTTGTTAGAATGGTTTGAAAATGAAAAGATCAAATGTCTTTTTTTTTTTTTTAATGTTTTTATCATTTGTATGTTTACGATTATATGGCGTTTAACCTCTTAAGCTTCAGGCCCATTTCTTGCGTTCCGAATGAGGTGGAGGGGTTGGAGTTTGGGGGGGTGGTGTGGGTCAGTAGTTTGTGCCACATACAAGTGCCCTTGTATGTGGCGCAGCACCTTCAGAAAGCTGTGACCCTAAGGAATCATTTGAGATGTCGCTTGACACTGGTATGTCAATCTTTTCTATCAATTATATGGTAATAAACATATTTGTAATTGCACCTGATAAAATTATTAATATTTTGAGTGTAGAGGGGATTTAAACATTATACTCATGCCAAATGGTGCCATTCCCATGCTCAATTATGTGTGATTAGTTGCTGCACCAAGTTGTGGGTTGATACCATTAATTATACAGTTTTGATACACTTTCTAGCCGTTCCGTAAAGCAGTGCCGGTGTTGCGTCTCTCACACACTCTTTGCGCAACCCCGCCCCCGTGCAGAGGGAGAGTTGCTTGAAAAAGGCACGGGTTGGATTTTTTTGGGGTAAAAATAAATAAATAGTTGCTTGTTACGAAAATCGGACAAGCGACTTTGTTTTTTTACATTTATGGTCGCTATTTTCCCCAATGCAGAGGTTCCCAACCACTGGGTTGGGCATTTGCCACCGAGCCGTGAGAATGCTCTGATTGTGGCGGAGCTAGATTTTATTTCTACAAAAGGCTCTGTCCAGTTACCTGGAGCACTTATTTAATTTTTGATTTGTTTGAGTGAGAGTAGGTCCTGTAACCTGGTGCAGTTTGGGAGAAAATGAAAAAGTTATTTAATAGTCAATGTTTTATTATGAATATACTGTAATTTAATTTTCCATTAAAGAAAAGTTACAAAAATGTTGCACAGCGCAGCGCTGGCTCCTTCCCGCAGCGACACAGCTGTAGAGTCAGGCTAATCAGGCCCGGTGGGACTGATTGGCGGGGCTGACCTGGGAGAAAGCTCTTATACTGTATGTTGTTTTATCTTGCAGTAGAGGAGAGGAGTGCGTGGTGAAGGAAGGCATTCCCTGTGACCAGATCGCGAGCGAGTGGCGAGGAAGCAAATACATTCTGTATTTATGTTAACAACTGCCCGCGAGCATTTCTGTTGTAAAGAGACTTGATTAAACACCTGATGAGGGTACTTCACCGCCGCTCTGACTCTGTCTCCATCCTTAATGCCACCTGTGGCGGGTGAACCGTCACAATATATTTTATGGAAAACAGTAAACCTATCCTTTTAACCTTTTTTTCCATCAACACCATCAAAATGAGAAGCAAGCAAACACTTCCAAAGGTGTGTGCATCCAAAAATACATCACGTCACAGGTCCATATTTTTTTTTTCTTTACCTGGGATTGGGTGCAGGCTGGGTCCACTAGATTTTGGCACGCCATCTGAATAGACTGGTTTGCTCTGGCAAACTGTGCTGGATCCACAAGGCCTTTCTGTCCAGCTGAGCTGTTGGGGTCCGATACACCCACCAGGTAGGCAGCCTGTTCAGAGAAAATGTTTCAAGACAAGACAATGGAGGATTACAAAACAGTGGCAATCTCACATAAGATACATCGTTGTTCAAGCTAGGGACCACCTTCATGTAAATATATGGTAATAATTTATCCAAAAATTAATCCTAATTTATTAATCATCATTAGTCAACCAAACCAGCATTTTCCCCCAATGGCGACTAAAAGGTAGAGAAGATTAATGTGTATTGAAAACTTTATGGTAACATGTCAATGTGACAGGGAATGGTTAAAATTACAGTTACTGAAGTGAAGTTTCAATGTTTGTTTGTGATTAAGTTTATGGATTAAATTTTTATGGATTATACTACACTTGAGTTGTGTAGGATATACATATGTTAGGTCCCCTGAAATGTTACTTCAGTCAGTTTTACTTCCGCATTTTACCTGTGCAGCTGCTTCAGTCAGGCCACACAAGGCTTTTGAGCAGGCACTGACCGAGTCACCAAACTCAGGCAAGTTACTGTTCTTGGCGTTGTGCGAGATGCCTGCCATGGACTCTCCAAGGACCTGTCGTGTAAGATGTTGGGAGAAGAAGGCAATGGTCATTTAGGGATTATGCTGTAATGACGGTGGACGGCAAGATTCACAGATTCACTCCAAAGATGGACTGTATATACATCATTTCAGCAACCACTCCTGCCTTATGGCACAGCGTACACCATGCCAAGTCTCTTGTATAACAATGTAGATTCGGCAAAATAATTTTATGTAAAAGGATTGTTGTTTTTTTTTATGAAGCAAAAATGATAGCTTTTACTTCTGTGGATTACCAGACGAACGGCCCCTCCAAAGGTCAATGTGCCACAGCGGCTCGACGACAAACCTGTGCGTCAAAGTTCACTGAAATGAAACTGTACACCAAGGAATAACTACAATTTATTTTTACGATCATAAGAGAATCCATTGCTCGTGATCGCTTTGAAATAAATTAAACCAGTGCAAAATTAAGACTGGACATCCTGGCTTTTGGGTTAGATGAGAATGCATGTGTGCCATTCTCTGATGAAGTCACATTGTGATTTTGTCTTACCTTGGAGTTCTCCATGACGCTATCTATGCAGTCGAAATAGGACAGGTCTGTGACGGCTTCAGTAGGCTTCTCCAACATCCCCCTCACTGACTGCAGACACAAAGAATACATTTGTATGCGCTCCAATACTGGCACATAACATGCTGAAATCAATAACACTGTGTACATTTTGTGGAGTACAGGCACTACACCTTCTCACAATTCACTCATTGTACGCAGTACCAGGCAAGTTTCTATAAATAATGGAAAATGAACACACAGTTACAATGTACAAAACAAAACGGCACAAGTATCAAAGCAATGTTCAAGAAAATTGTCTCTAAATCGTTGATTCCTCAAAATAAACACCCTTTCATTAAGAACAGCCTGACAAACAAACGCGAGGCGTTCGGTTAACAACTTTCAGATGGGAAGCACCTAACATCCAGCTCTTTTTCAGCAATTGCCAGAGATACCTGTATACTGTAGGGCACTTATGGTTTTGCTTTGCTGCGATTCCTCTGTCCAGTTCATCCCATAGACGTTCTATGGGAATGAGATCTGCAAACTGGGGAGGCCAGCTCATAAGTTTGAGTTGTCCTGTTGACATTAGTCAAATTAAGGTCTAAAAATATACCTATTATAATGAAGGACACATTTAACTTCCATAAGGACACGTTTAATGAATTCATTGAGAATCTGCAGGAGAGAGAATTTTAATGAACCGGGATAGAAATTGTTGGTTATAGAAACTACGCCAACAATATATAATATGTATATTTTACAGCAAGAAATTCCTTATAGTTATGTCGCAACTATCGGAAATGGTTGCATATGCGTAAAGAATTTTAAGCAAAATGGAAAAATTAAAATTTGAATGAATTATAGAGTCTAATGGTTGTAGGCACAAAGGAATTACTGAAGCAGAGGATCTCGACGGGCAGAGGATCTCAAGGAGGCAGATGATCTCGAGGAGAGGCAGAGGATCTCAAGGAGGAGCATGCTGTGATCTCGCGAGAACATGGAATTGAGTAGAGATCCAACATGGCAGCGCCCAGCTGCACGATGAAATGCGGACAATCCGCTCTAACTCAGACAAATTACAAAGCAATAAAAAAAAAACATCCACTCAGAAATACCTTGTTTACTCCATGAGCACACACTATGCAAACCAAAGTAGAAGACCTCCAGGATTATATAGATCGGTACTATATCCTGTATGCGATGGAGGACGACTGTAACAACGCAGCGAAGAGGACGAAGGCAGATTCAGCCACAGACACCAATGATCTAATTACCACCATTGTAGAGGTTAGTGTTTTGGATGAGATAAATAAGAAGTTGGATATGCTTGGTACGCTTCACCAAGACTTGAAATGAAAGCCAGCTTTGAATTCCTGCACCTCACATGATGTAAAAACCTCTGAAGCACCTCACAATGGAGATGGAGGTTGTAAAAAAATAAAATAAAATAATTAAAGAGACTAGTATGGGGGACAACCTCATCTTTTCCGGGATCCCCGAGAGCAACACAGAGACCCCAGAAAACATGGTGAAAGACACCGCCTGACGGACACTGCTCCCGACGGACACCGTGAAGCAGAACACCTTTCACCGGATCCACCGACTGGGAAGCCGCATAGGGAACCATCCCCGCTCCATCATTGCCAAGTTTGAACACTTCAAGCACAAGGAGCTGGTTAAAAGCGGCAGATCGCCGGTTGTTGATAAATTATATTTAGTCGGTCTGTTGTTCCGAGACACCTCAACCACATCCTGGTTATTTTGAGAATTCTGATATCCGAGATGTAGAAATTAGCATTCTATCTATGTCAGGATTGTATATATCGCTCACTCTCTCATCATCTCACCTTCCTAATCCCTCCCTCCCTACTTCTCTCATCACTATCACTCTATATTCACTCACTATATGTATGTCTGACTTTGCAATGTTTTATGTTTATCTTTGTCTAGATGTCAGTCTTTTGTGTAGATATGTATCCCTACAAACTTCCTACAATACTATGACAGTAAAAAGGAATGTAACATGGAAGGAAAAGTGCAAGGAATGAAAAACACAGATCTATCTACAGGAAAACATGGGCATGGTAGTATAGCTATTGTCTTGAATGCACAGTGCTGTTGCCATGGGAAATCTACAAATCCACGCCCACCACCCCCTAACTAACCACAATGGCAACCATTAAGTTTGTTAGTTGGAATGTGAGGGGCATAGGCTCACCAGCTAAACGTAGCAAAATCCTTATCAGCATGAATCCCAGCTTCTGCCTGCTGCAAGAAACTCACCTCACTACATCTGAGCACCTCAAACTCAAAGCTAAATGGGTTAATGTAGTGGACACAAAGCGCCATCACAGAGGTGCGACGAGCTGGCCTCCATGTGATGTAGGAAGAGCTCCGCTCTGACTGCCCAACACGCGGTCTGACGTTTTGATTTTGGTAGTTAATTCTTTTAAAGTCGAGAATAACTTTTGATCAATGTCCAACGGCCAACGACATAATTTGCAAGATATTTTTGACGAGTTTAGTTACAAGCTAGTTCATCTACCATCCAACGTCCAACGACAACATCTCCAGACGCTCCGCAGAAAGCTGCTCTCTGGTCTCTGCTCCAGGAGACAAATCCAGGAGTGACTGGAGCTTCACCACATCGCTGCCGCCTTGCTCCAACTGCTGACGCGGCCCACCAGTGGGATCCACTTCCACCAAGAGCCGCGTTCGGCAAATCGAGCCAATGCGAGTCTCCGTCCTTTGGTACCTCGTCCGCGACAGAGCGCAGCGCCATGCCAGACAAGATCAATCCATTGCTACAGTTGGTCATCATGTTGTGGATGTTGGATGGGTTCTTCCTTTAATTCCTTTCATTCTTAATTCACAGATTAGGTTTAGAAGTTAGTTCAAAAATTCCGTCCAACAACACCTTGTATTCTCGATGTTGAGTATCTACTTTTATGTAATCTCTTATCTTTATGGTTATTTTAATTTCTTGTTTTTTCTTATTTTTTTATTGCTAAACATTTTATTATAAATAAAGGTTTCATTTATTGCCGATAATTTTGGGTCTGTGGGTGTTATGAGTCTGCACCGAAACGAATCCCTGAATTCAGAATTTACGCCCAAATTTATGATAAATATTAACAAGTGCGATTTATAATTGTAAGGAACGTGTAACCGCTACATAAATCAGATGTTTTCTGCATCATACAAAAAAAAGAAAAAAAAAAAGAGGTGTTTTTTATCTATATTGATCAATAACAAAATCCCATATCAGAATAAAACTACAATTTCACAGACACAGAAAGGCGGTACATAATGATTAACGGAATTATAGGAAACGTCAAAATAACCAAAGCTAATATTTATGGCCCCAATGAGGACAACCCAAACTTTTTTCACAACATATTCTCAAAACTTTTGGAATTCTCAGATTAATCGGAGGGGACTTCAACACAGTACTCGATTCTAGTTTAGACCGTTCACAAACCAGAGATAATTACAAGTCCTGGCGTTCATCTGACACTATAAAACAATGTGAGTGATCTTGGTCTTGGCGATTGTTGGCGATCAAATAATACACATAATAGAGAATACACATATTACTCACCACCCCACAAAAGCTTCTCTAGAATTGACTATTTTTTTAACAATTAACTCTAATGTCGAAAATCGCTCATCCTAAAATCCACCCCATCATAATCTCCGATCACGGGCCAATTACTTTCACCCTCATTAATGAAACCAACCCTAATCCTCCTGGCAGGTGGTGGTTTAACACCTCACATCTGACAGATAAAGAATTTACCAATTTACTTTCTAGAGAATGGACATCCTTCATTGAATTGAATGAATTTCCAGAAATATCACCTTCTTTACTCTGGGATACAGCAAAGGCAGTTCTGAGAGGTAGTATTATTTCACTCAGATAATGAATCAACGATATCAAACATTAACTCATTCCTAGATGACATTGTCCTCCCAAAACTATCCACAGAGCAGGCTACCACATTAGATTAACCCCTAACTATAAGAAGTCAGGAAAGCTCTCTTTTCTATGCCCAACAATAAATCACCTGGCTCAGATCACTTCTGGCCACTCATATTGCCACTATTCATCAGAATGGTTACGGAGGTTAAGTCAACCTCCACCATGCCTCCACACATGATTACAGCTCTCATTTCAGTTTTGCTCAAACCCAATAAGGACCCAACCCTCAACTCAAGTTATAGACCCATAAGCCTAATTAACTGTGATTTAAAGATAATTAGTAAAACACTAACCAACAGAATTGAAAAAGTAATTTCATACATAATTCACCCAGACCAAAGAGGCTTCATCCAAGGGCAGACACTCATCCAGCAATATGTGCCGTTTATTCAGTCTGATCAGCATATCTCAAAGGAACAACTTAAATACCATTAATGCTTCCTTAGATGCAGATAAAACATTTGACAGAGTTAATTGGACATATCTCTTCTCCACCTTCAACAAATGTGGCATTCTGTATAACTCTCCATCTGCTTCTCTCATCACCAATGGTTACACTTCACAGCGTTTCACTCTACAACGTGGTACAACACAAGGATGTCCACTCTCCCCTTTACTATTCACCATCTTTTTTGAACCCCTCGCGATGGCCATCCATCAAAACAATATCATTGGTATACAAACAGGAAACTCTGTTCACAAAATTTGTTTATATGCAGACGACATTTTGTTATATTTACGGAAGTGTTCAATCTTACATCGAAATTTTCAGCCATCTCAGACTATTCAATAAACTGGCCTAAAAGCACGGCCCTACCACTCAGTGGGAAAGACTAGAATGCTGTAAACCAGAAACTTCCCTTAACCATCTCAACAGGCAACATTAGATACCTGGGTATTGATATCTCTACCAATCTATCAGATTTGTTTACCCGTAACTTACTCCATTGCTCAAATCCATCGAAGAAGACCTCACTCGATGGAACAACCTACCCATCTCACTAGGCAGGATAGCAGCAGTAAAAATTTACATACTACCGAAAATAAACAACATATTTGACCCCAGTCCAACCAACAGAAAACTGGTTTAATACTTTTGACTCTATAATCAATAAATTCTATTGGAAACACAAGAAACAGAGAAATAAATTAGCAACACTACAGAAAAACAACGACTGTGGAGGCCTAGCAGCCCCAAACTTCAGATACCATTTGGCAAAACATCTTCAATTTATAATCTAGTGGTTCCAACCAGAACAACAATTTGACCATGGATGGCGAGATATTGAACAATCTCCCATTTCTTACTCAAACTATAAAGAAACATAATTGCTTTAAAAACCCATTTATTGTAACAACTGTCAGCCTGGCGGAAATTCAACAAATTCAGTGATTACACTCCATCTCCAAACAAATTCACTCCAATTTGGCACAACCCAGATTTTCTGGTTAAAAACAAACAAATATTCTTCAGGTCTTGGAACCGACAAGGAATTACTCATCTGGAAAACATTTTTGAAGACAATTCAGTTCTATCTTTCCCCAACCTTAACCCACATCCATTTAACACACATATGCATGCAGAGGGTGGTGACGAGCCGAATACACACACACACACACACACACACACACACACACACACACACACACACACACACACACTTCCTCCAGTAAGTGTGTGTGTGCTCCAGGAGCAGTGGGCAGCCTTCACTTCGTCTGTGCCCGGGGACCAATTCCAGGTGGTGGATCCATGTCGTAGTCAGGGACAGGACAGGAAAGTGTTCTGCACGTTTTTAGTTGGGGTCCTTATGTTGGAGGAGTCCCATGCGAACACGGGGAGAACGTGCAAACTCCACACAGAAAGGCCCCTAATCGTGAGATAACCCACCGGAGCACGGTGCCAACAGCGGCCCAGGCGGGAATCGAACCCAGGACCTTCTTGCTGTGCCACTAATTCCGCTATTCCGTGCCGCACAGAGCACATATCACTCAACATAAAATGTTAAAAATGGGATTCCTGGACAAAGATATTTGCTCTCATTGTTCCCTCAATACCAGAGATGACTACGTTCATGCTATCTGGCTCTGCCCACCTATCCAAACATTCTGGACCAATATCACCACGGTGTCTGCTCCCGTCTCTGGGTTGAGCTGGCTGGTCTCCGGGTGTGTGTGTGTGGGGGGGTGCCTGCGGAGCGCAGCTAGGCTTGTGTGTCCGTCTGCATCCTGCGTAGGGGGGGGGTGGCCTGTCGTGCCGGGACTGGTGGGATGTTTTGTCCGGTCAGAACTTCTGGAGGTGGCATATTCCAGAATTTGAACAGAAGTCAGAGGTGAGCAGTAATGCAACAGTTCATTGGCGTACACCCGTGTCGACCATTGCAACAGCTGACATAGACTGACGTACTGCAGTCTGCCTTTGTCGTGCTCTTGTCAAGCCACATGCTGGAGAGCTTCTCCGCATTATGTGCACTTGAAAGTGTAGGAAAAGCGCAAGAGAATGTCTGAGCAAGTTCCAGCACCAGCACTCGAATGGACATGAATTTTCACACCCTTTTTCTTGGAACTAATGATTGATCGGCGTTCTGATAGGCCAGGAATTGGTTTGATTGTGTTCAGGCTCGATTGCCAATACCTGGCTATCCTTGGTAACTCGGATGCTGCAGAATTGCTTTGTATTACATTTTTTATTTTATTACAACCTGAATATAGTTTTTCGAATATATGCAACTTAAATTTTTGGATCTAAATTTGTAAAGGAACAAACCGGCCAGAGCTCAATATCCTGATTGCAAATATTCACCTTCATATATTATGTCCTGGGTCTCAACCTTTGGAGTTAACTAACATGGGAAAAAACTTCTTTGTTCTTGCTGCTCTGTTTCCCCTGTCCGCCCATACTAGTGTGAAGCCTGCTAGTTTGAGCAAGCTGTCCGGTATAGTCACATTCAGCGATGTCTCCATAAAGTGAAACCAGCTGCACTCCTGGTACTCCCGCTAGCTGTTCACCAAATGTAGTGAGTTTGTCTGTCTTGTTGGTCAGTGATCTTACAAATGCCATGAAAAACACTCTTATTTTTATTTTAAGAAATTCTGAATTTTATATTTTAGAAAACAGAATAGGGGCAATAGTCTGAAAACACAAATATATTTCCATACTTATCCAGACCTGGAAATTACTATCCATTCTCCATCCATCCATTCATTCCATACTCGGTAGGAACCCTGTTAAACTTGACAAACTCTAAACTAGTAAAGAAGGGTCAGAAAGTAAAAAAAATATTCAAAAAAAAACACTCAGTAAGCACTAGAGCAGGGAGAAAGTTAGGAAACAACAAAAAAAGAAAATGCTAAAAGATCAGGCGCAACAGGCTGCCAACCTTGTCGGCGGCAGGAAGATGTTATAGGATAGCCTAACTGATAACTAAATGATAGACAAAACTTTTTTTACACACTGTAAAACTACAGTATTGCAGTACAGTTTTCATACCCGTGAAAAAACTACATACCTCAAGCTCTCTGAGAGCGTTGTCACACTCTTTCTGGCCCGGCGCTTGCTGAGTGCACATTGTTATAAGTTGGTTGATGCTTTCCGTGACTGAACTGTTGAGAAAGAGATGAAACAAATGTAATTTAAGCAAAAAAAAAAAAGTAAGTAAATTGTATTTAGAAAGTGCCTTTGAAAGTGCCTTGAGTTACAAGGTGCTGTACAATAAAACATTAAAAGAAAATAGAAATCAAAAATAGAAAGTTTGAAATAGAAATACAGAAAATAACAACATTAAAATATAAAAAACTGCACAGAAGGAAAAAACACATTTGTTTTTAACAGCTTAGATTTAGCCTCGAATTTGGGACAGCAAAAAGGCCTTGGTCAGATCAGATCAGATCTCAGTGGTCTCGCTGAGGCCAGGGGACACAAAAGTTCAGAAATATAGCGTGGGGCCATCCTGTGTAGTGCTTTATGATATGTGATATGTGACCTACGTTGCGTCATAGTTAAAAGTCTAGTGGCCGCATTTTGGACCAACTGGAGCCAAGACACAAAAGACAAAAACATGAATGACTTTTTCCAGATCTTGAGAGGAACTTTAGTGAACAAGTAGCAGTCGCAATGTAGACCCATTTAACACTTTAAAATCACTCAGGAAACAAATGCTTTTAAAATTTTGTTTCACAGAGGGCTGTGGGTGTGCAGGTCAAGCCAGCCCAACAGACCAACAGCAAATTATGCTTGTTTTATGATAAAGTGCAGAAAGGATTGAGCTTAATGCTTACCGTGCAGCAGCCGCGAGTTGGTTTTTCAAGTTCGGCGAGTTGGGCTCAGTAGAAAGGGCCTTAGCTGCCAGAAGCAGCTTGCTAGAGGACATGGAGATTGTTTTGAGGTTTGACACCACCTGGTTTTGGTCCTCCTTAGTCTTGGCGGTGGGGGATGAGGGGGGAAATCAGCACATCAGCACATCAGCGTTAAATTGCATTGAGATAGTGATCTCATCGCACATATATCTTATAATAGTTGAGGTTTTGTTGACTGTAATTGTGTTTAACTGTGTCACTCGTGCAGTGTTTCACTTAATATAAGTCCATAGACTGATGACACTCAATTACCATTAGATTCTGTAGTTGCTGTGTGGAGATTTTTTAACTCTACACTGACTTCCATTTCTCTCAAAAAATAGCATGCTATTGAGACAAAAAAGCTAAAAAGAAAAACATCTTCCGGTAAAAGTGATAGTTAAATGTTCTAAAAACCTCTATATGGCTTTAAATATGTCAGAGTTTTGCCTCTCTGCAAAGGAATACAACACTCTAAAGGATCCATATCATTTAAGTCTAGTACAATAGTAGCCATGGAATAGTGCTGGGCGATTTTTTCGGTTTAATCTATTAATTTGCATCTTTTTGCCTCTCGCAGGAAAGATACATTCTTGCGAAACTCCGTTCATCACTGTTCCTATCACACTACAGGATTTCAAGTCGTAAATAATAATAATAAAAAAACCTCTTAGAAAGTTAAAGGGGTGTTATGTTGTTTGAGAGTATTTTTTATAATACATTTTATTATCATTTATTATGTGTTATTTATTTTACAAGTGTCCAGGGATGGCCTACAAGATAATTTTTTTTTTTGTATTTGATTAAAAATAATAACAGCCAAGTGGTGCTGTTTCTTTAATTCTTTTTTTCTTGAACAACTGATTTGTTCTGAAGGCAGTAAGGCCTGCCCTGGACTACTTGGCAATCTCATTTATTTTTATTGTTAATAAAGAAAATATTTATAAAAATTTTGCCTTGGTCTTTTTAGTTTGTTTAGAGAATAACAGACAAACATTGAGGTTCAAATTGCAAATCGTCCATTAGTTTGAAAAAAATCGAAAATTGAAAATTTATTTTTAGACCAAATCGCCCAGCCCTACCATAGAATACTTCAAAATCCGTAAAGGTCAGCTCTCTATGAATACCTGGGACGTGCCAGCCATGTCAACACCGGCCTCAAGGAAATTGTTGAAGTCTTGTCCAAACTTGCTGGTGGATTTGGCCAGGTCCTGGGTGGTGCCCCTTGAAGACTGAACCAGTTCATTAGCTGATTGATTCAGACCTGCTGCGGCCTCATTGAGCTTGGACTGCACTTCCTGGAAACTCTTTCCACTGGATGGGAACTGGGAAGGGGGTAGGGAATTAAAATTATCTTAAATTAGATTACATTTATTCTCAAACCTTTCGGAAAAAAACATGGGTGCCGACCAAATATACATCGGGAGAACATTGCGGCAAGACTAAAATGAGACAACCGTACAACCTGTATTTCTATTCCAGCAGATTGTGCCTTGATAAATTTTGAATATAAATGTAGTGGACAGCATGGGTTGTCACAGAACTATTGTGATCAGAGATTCATCTGATCACACACGATGGCCCTCACACGACTTCACGTTGACCTTTATCACCTCACCCCAGTAAAAGTGTGAAGCCAAAGCTTTTTAGCAGAAGATATCAGGGCCTGGTAACAGGATTTTATGACCAGACGCAAAAGCATTTAGTGACCCCTTTCCGTCACGACCTCACAGCAGAACCGTTAACCGGCAACTCTGGTTTTATGGAATAAACTGTATCATGATGAAAAAGGACTACAAACAATTTATAAGTAATGTAAGGTTATTCTGTAGAAGATGACAGGAAATATAATCCAACTCTCAAAAGTTTTGGACTTCCAGAACCATAGATAGCCTCTCAGGTATAGGAAGGAATGCATGTCATTGCCAAAGCTAATTGGAACTGCTTGTTACTTTTTATTTTCTGTAGTCTTTTCTTTGTTGATGTGACCAAATGTATTTTTATATCTCTTCTTTTATTCATGAAATGCTAGTATGAAAGTTAGTAGTTGAGTTGAATTGGTTAGAAATGTATTTTCTTATATTATTCATACCTGGTAGAGACAGTAATTAGATTCATGCATTATTACTAATATTAGAAATTAGGTTTTATAAGTTAGTAATTAAATCCATTGTAGCAAATTAACAAGATACAGATTTATTTTGTTTCAGTGTGGCTGGCCTCGGCGCCTCCTTGTGACGTAGGTAGCGCTCCGCTCCTCGACTACTTATTGGCAGAATGCCCATTTTCATAATTTCCAGACATTTTTATTTGAAACATTTTTATTATTGTATTTTAAAAAATGCGTAACATCTGACATTTTGATTTTTGTAGGAAATTATTTTAATTTGATAATAACCTTTGATCAATGTTGAACGGCCAACGACATAATATGCAAGATATTTTGACGAGTTTAGTTACGAAGCCAAGTCATCTACCATCAACAACTCTGCAGAAAGCTGCATGCTGGTCTCTGCTCTCTCTCCAGGAGACCGTAGCAATGCCTGCCGTCCGGACGGATCCAGGAGTGGCCAGGGCTTCACCCCATCGCGGCCTGCCAGTAGGATCCACTTCCACCAGGATCCACTTCAACCGGGAGTCGTGTTCGCCAAATCGAGTGACCGTGGGGAATTTCCATCCCTTGGTACCTCGTCCGCGACAGAGCGCTATGCCATACCAGGCAAGATCAATCCATCACTACTGTTGGTGATCATGTGGTTAATGTCGGATGGGTCCTTTCTCTAATTCCTTTCACTCTTAATTCACAGATTAGGTTTAGAAGTTAGTTAAAAAATTCCCTCTTTAATTACAACTCCACGTATTCTCTCCAATCTCATCAGATCACAGATCGTTACTTTTAATGTTACTTAAAATTGTCAAATTCACACAAATCTCCAATTTTCAAAAGTTATTGATGCTACATCACAGCATTAAGTTTTCTCAAGGTCATGAGGTCTTTGACACCTTTTCCCCATTCCCGAGAGGTCAAAAATGGCTAGAAAGTGTACCAAAGCTGTATAATTAATGGTATCAACCCACAACTTGGTGCAGCAACTAATCACACATAATTGAGCATGGGAATGGCCATCATTAGGCATGAGGATAATGTTTAAAACTCATTTACACTCAAAATATAAATTTTATCAGGCGCAATTAAAAATATAATGTTTTAATTGATAGAAAAGATTGACGTACAGTGTCAAGCTTCATCTCAAATTATTCCTTAGGGTGTGAGCTTGCTGACCCACACCACCCCCCAAACTCCAACACCTCCACCTCACTCGGAACCCAAGAAATGGGCCTGAAGCTTAAACGGCTACGCTTATACTCTAGATTCTGGAGTTACAATACGTAACAGGACAGTGCGCATGCGCATGCAGCGACCAGCAGCAGTAGCGTGGTGTCTGTTTGTTTGTTCGTTTACATCGTGTTGCTAAGTTAGTTATCGGTTATTTTTCTTATTTTTATCAGCATTGGTTGAACCTACACCATGTTATTATTCAGTAACAGGGAGTGGACTGCTGTGTTCATACTGGTGTTGCTGTGGGCGACGTCTTACCTGGTCGAAGGTTTGGACGTGAAAGCTAGCTCTCAACCTAAGATCCAGTACACCAGAGACTTTCTGCTAAAACTTGGCAACCCTTCGAACACAAAAGCACCTCCGGACCTAATTTTACCTAACCTGGATGAATTTGACTGCAGTAAAACGGGCTTCACCAGCACGCCTCACTGAAGAACAAGGAAGCGGGGCAAGAGAGGAGGACTACGAGAACAAGCGAGACGGAAAACCCTGTCTCGTATCCCCCTGCCCTCGATCATCTTGGCTAACGCCCGGTCCCTCCGGAACAAAGCGGACGAACTCCAGGCTCATGTTCGCTACCAACACGAGTTTAAAGAAGCCTGTATTCTAGCCTTGACAGAAACATGGCTGGGAGAGAAGGACTCAGACTGTGAGCTGGTGTTGGACGGCTTTGGTGCGCCTTTACGCACGGACCGGGAGGCTGCGGTCACCGGTAAGACGCGTGGAGGAGGTGTATGCCTTTATATAAATGAACGTTGGTGCACAATCTCTCTCTTACTATTGTGGTTTTGCACCAAGGATATTGAACTGCTTTCTGTTTCCATGCGTCCATTTTATCTGCCTCGGGAATTTCCGCAGATTTTTGTGACTGTGGTTTATATTCACCCGAAGGCAAATGAGAGCACCGCCTCAGAACTTATCCTACAGACTGTGCAAAAACTACAGTCGCTGTCTCCCGATGCTCCTAATTTAATTCTGGGGGATTTTAATCACTGCTCGCTGGACAAAACTCTTAGGAGCTTTTACAAATATGTGACTTGCCCCACCAGGAACGATAAGATACTGGACCAGTGTTATGGCTCAATTAAAGGAGCCTATAAATCCATCCCACTTCCCCCGCTGGGTACGGCCGATCACAACTGTGTGCAACTTTTACCAGCATATCGCACATGCCTACAGAGGGGGAAAGTGCTCACCAGAAAGGCGAAACTCTGGTCAGAGGAGGCAACACTGACGCTGCAAGGTTGCCTGGACAGTACAGACTGGGGGATGTTCATCGAGTCATCCCGGGACATCAATGAACTCACTGTAGCGGCTAGCTCATGTGCATCATATTGCGAGGACATTGTTATCCCTGTTAAGGTAGTTAAGTTCTATCCAAATAGTAAACCCTGGGTGACCAAAAACCTTAAAGTGCTACTAAACAAGAAAAAACGTGCATTCAGGCAAGGCAACCTATCTGAGCTAAATGGTTTACAAAAGGAAATTAAATGTGAAATTAGGAGGGCCAAACTGGGCTATAAACAAAAGGTTGAATACAAACTGAGCAATAACAGTTTAGGCTCAGCTTGGGACAGTGTTAGGACTATGGTTGGGTTAAATGACAAAGCAAGGAATAGGGTGGCTTTAGAAGGTTTTTCATCAGATCTGACTCTGGCTCAGGAGTTTAATACATTCTACTCTAGATTTGATGTGCACGATTTTAGCAATGAAACTGCTGTCCAAAAGTACAACCTATTGAACTCTAGTACACCTGTCTCTCCCTTTTCTGTACGCAGTGC
>OMKR01107347.1:0-11908 GCA_900302355.1 Cyttopsis rosea | reverse complement strand
CTAACCTAACGCTAACTAACCCTAACCTGCTGCCAGCTACTAACCTAATGCTAACTAACCCTAACCTGCTGCCAGCTACTAACCTAACCCTAAATAACCCTAACCTGCTGCCAACTACTAACCTAACCCTAAATAACCCTAACCTGCTGCCAGCTACTAACCTAACCCTAAATAACCCTAACCTGCTGCCAGCTACTAACCTAACCCTAAATAACCCTAACCTGCTGCCAGCTACTAACCTAACCCTAAATAACCCTAACCTGCTGCCAGCTACTAACCTACCACTACTCAAACAGCAGTGATTAAACCCTGGATTAGACGCTTGCGTAATTGACAACTGCCGACCTACATCGAATCTGCCCTTCATCACTAAAATCACTGAAAAAGTCGACTTCCAACAATACGACTTCATCCAATTTTCGCTTTTTCTATCCATGCTGTTGATTCTTCTTTGCTTGAATAAACTTGTCTTGTCTACTCTACCTCCCTCTACTCTACCTCTGCTCTGTAAGGAAGCTAATGACCATTTGCATCAATATATCGGTCAAACATATCATTTGTAGTCGTAATAGGAGAAGAAATACTATTTTGTTTTCACAGGTGTTAGGTGACTATGAGACACATGATTTTATAAATTTATCTGTTGTGCTTTTTGTCTACGGGCGTGTTCACCGTCTGCTGAGTGAATCAGGGACGAGAAGTTTGTCTCCGTTAGTCAGTTATACAACCAGAGAGGAAGTGGAAAGACTCGGGGAAGGGTCTGTAAGGCCACTGGACACAACTGACTCACCCACTCGTCTGTGAGTCATACCGACAGTTGTTGTTCCCATATAACTTCACTCGGCCTCGGCGTTCGTGCTCTGCCGCAACGGTGTTAAACTGTTTTAAAGGTGAAGAGTTCCGAGAACCTTTTTAGCTGGAATTATGCTTTCAATGTAGAGGGATGCTCCTGGGATATCGTGTGTCCACAACTGCCACAGCCATAGCCAGAAATAACTCTGCTTTTGGGACGCTGGGAGGTGTATTTCCCTAATTTCACAGGAGCTAGGCTAGCTGATCCCCTCTGCAGCCATGCATTGAGCTAACGCAGTTAGCATGCAGCCCGTCGCTGTCTCTGTACTGGACACTGAGGGATGAAATTGGCATCGACCTTCCCGTCTTAATCTGGATGGTTACTATGAATTACTTACTAGATCTGGCGGTCACACCTACGTTTGAACTCAACAATAACATCCCAGACCAGTGTTTCTCAACTGGTGGGTCCTGGTCCAAAACTGGGTTGTGGGTCCATTTCATGTATATTTGTCCATTTCTTCAAAAATCGATGGTGGGAACACAGGGTTTGGGGGAACATAGGATATCTTTTGTTTTTGAAGTGTACCGAATGTGAGATGCTGGGCTTTCACTTTGAAACTTTTTATTTTGAAATAGCGGAATGTGGCAAACAAGGCTTAACACTGGTTGTTACAGAGTTCAGATTGAGTTTATTTCGAAAAACTTCAAAATGGCCGCCAACCCACTGGAAATTTGCCAAAAACACAAACAAAATAACGTGTATATTTTGATATTCGTAGGATACAGGATTAAACGAATCAGAGAATTCACTGTTTACATGAACACTGTTTATACTGGGTTTAAAACATACACGTGTACCTACACACACACTCACACACCTACACACAGGCACAGGCACAATAGAGTGAAGCATGATGGGATGGGCGCCGACCCAAAGCTGCTGGCAGGTTCCACCGGTTTAGCTATCAGTGCTGGACGGGCGCTGGCAGGGAAGCGCGGGGCTCCTGTCGTCATGGAGGGGAGGTGTATGCAACTGTGTTTCCAGGGCCCCATTTTCAGGTCCCTAATCTGCATTACTGTATTCTAACGCTTTATAATACAGTCCGCGTTTTACAGTGTAACTACAGAGTACTAAGTACTCTGTGTACTTACACATGTACAGTAAGTACAGAGTACTTAGTACTGAGTACTTAAGAAAGAGAGGAACAAGGGAGTAACAATTGCGGATTTAGAGTGTAACTTCCTATCCGTCACCATGTAATTTCCTCAAAAATCTTATCATCCTCAACTCTGCCATCTTCAGCTCTGCCTCCTGTCTTTTCATCAGTGCCACCGCCTCCAAACCATACAACAGAGCTGGTCTCACTACCATCTTGTAAACTTTCCCTTTCTCTCTTGCACATATGTTTAATTACTCAATAATAAGGTATGCAGGGAGTTATAATGTTATAAAAACGTAAAGTATTCTGCAAGTACAAAGTACTTACTGTGTAAGTACAGGGTACTTACTGTGTAAGTACTGATGTACTTACTGTGTAAATACTCTGTACTTACAGGGGGGCAAACTGGATTATATAGTTTCCACTCTTCTCCCATCCTTACTGTGTAAGTACAGGGTAACAACGGGGGGCGGACTGGATTATGAAGTTTCCACTCTTCTCCCATACTTACTGTGTAATTACCCAGTAAAAACAAATGATCACAGTAATCACTGTCAAACATTACAGGACCTATGCCCATCTAATGTTACAATAAGGGACCCAAGACTAGCTGTTTGGTTCAGTTAACTTTCATGTCACAAGCTAACACCATGTTGCAACATGTCATTAACAACAGACCGGAACTACATTTTGAACAGACAATGAGAAAACATTATTGAACATGATTAAATAGAATATGTTTTATTTATGACATCTTAACTATATAAACACTACTATTATACAATATACATATGCTATATAAATTGTACTATAGAAATTTTTAACAACAATATCTTAACTCTTAACTTATCATCTTAACTAAGGAAACAAGGGTCTACAATTTTACATGGCAATCACAACCAAAATGTGGTTATATGATGATTAATTATAGTAAACAAACAAGAACAAAACAGGAAACTATGTTGAAACAAACAAACAAACAAAACAAACAAAAACCATTTCAGGAACTTTTCAGGAAGTTTTTTTGCCATTTCAATGGGAAGAGTTCATCACTTTTTTCTTTTTTCACTGTTTACTTTGTGCTTCAGCTCTATAGCTATTTCTATTATCTACTAAATATTATTTGATTATTATAAATGTTTTGCTCTTCTTGTTGTTCTTTTTCTTCTTTTTTCCTCCTCTGACGAAGATATCAGATAAACATATGCCTCCCTAAACATAAGAATTACGTTTCAGTGCTAGGTGTTGCATTGCTATACTTGTGAGGACATATTTGGTTTGTGAAGACATGTCAAGGTCCCCACAACTACTGCAATGTGTGTGTGTGTGTGTGTGTGTGTGTGTGTGTGCGTGTGCGTGTGTGTGTGTGTGTGTGTGTGTGCATTGAGATACTTGTGAGGACCACTTTTGCTGTGAGGACATTTTCGGTAATGAGGACATTTTAGGTTTTCCTAAAGGTCCTAACAACTACTGCAATTTGTATGTGTATGTTTTTTTCTGTGTGTTTGTATTGCTATAATTGTGAGGACCTTTCATATCCAACCTTTCCTCTCAAAATGTTTGGCTGTGAGGACATTGTGGTTGTTACAAATTAATTGAAATGCCAAGATCTATTGTCATAACCATGGAGACAGTGGAGCAATGAGCCGATATCCAACTGTTCATACATGATTGTTCAAGTGTTGGGGGGGACAATTGTGCCGACGGTTTCAATTCCTGAGCTGATTGACAACTGTAAGGAAATGGTCAGAAACAATTTTGTGACAGAAGCCAGTCAGTGTCTGAGAGAGAAGCAGCCACCAGCATGCAGACCACTTCTAAAGAAATGAAGAGTGAACTTAATGGAATCCGGTGAGCTGCTGTCTTCCTGCCGACATTATGCTGCTTTTACATCTGCAATTGTTCACATGTTCAGCTTGTTGGGAAGCCCTTGACTATTACTAGTTAGCTCCATTGCAACAACTTGTTAACAAGTGGCTTTGTCAACCAAATGAAGTAGCGGATATTTCTAGTTAATCATAAACAGTCAGCATACTAGTGTGAATACAACTGGTAATTAATATATAAATGTATTACCTTGGACTGCGGACTTTGGTACATTAGTATTTACGGTAACTCCTATATGACGTGAACACAGCATTAGGCCTGGTCCTTTGAAGGAACTGGACATATTGCAATGACAGAGAAATGTCTGTCTGTCTGTCTCTCTTTCCCAACTTCTCTTACAGAAAGGTATTCGAGAAGTTAGCTAAAGTTAATCACTGTATTGAAAACCCAGAGGAAAAGGAAAGATGGGACTTAATGGTGTTTGCGATGGAAAACTGTAAGGATGAAGCTACGCTGAAGTGGCTGAAAGAAAATTCGAGATCTGAGACCTTTTTCAAACTTGTGAGAATGTGTGTTTCATTTTCTGAAAAAACGCATTGATGAGGAAGAGAAGAGCGACCACTCCGAGGAAGTTGACATTGACTTTGTGGCGCATGGATCAATCAGAGACTTCATGATCCCAGCCAGCTGCCTCATGCCTACGTCATCCTGTCTACTCCCTGGAACTGCAAGATGAATGCCAGAGCAGCGTACGGTGTTGCGACAGGATGTATACAGCCTGACCACAGGATCTTTTGTTGTGGTGAAAAATCCTAATCCCTCTGACCTCCATCAGCCCACCAATCTGCCCAACAAGTGGAACTCTATGAAGGCAGGAACCCAGCTGATTCCAAACATTATGCTCAGCCCTTTGGAACCAAAGGATGGTGCATGGGAAAGGTTTGAGCTTCTTAAAAATGGCCCTGAAAGAAACCGCATTGTCGTCCCATACATCATCCCAGGAGAGGATGATTCTCATTCTTCTTCAGAAAGTGTCCCCTTGTCCGTTGTGACTTTGGCCTTGTCACTCATGCTCCTTTTCTGCAGGTTCCAAGCCACCATCCATCTGACAGCCTGTCTGGGGTCTGAAACAAAGAACTTTGATGGGACTTATTTGAAGCATCAGTACTTGCCTACACTATTGACGACCTGCATGACATGTTCACCAATCCTGACCCTCAAATTAAGCCTGTATAGTGCTTTTAAAGCTATGTTTGGTTAGGGGCCATCTTTGTGTTTGGAGGAATGGATTGATTTATTAATTAGCTCATTCAATTTTGAACATATTGAAAAATATCATAATAAAGAATACTCAATAAAGTCCACAGACTTGAAATTTTCAGCCTACTGGCACAATCAGTTATTTTTGAAAATACCGTAAACTCTTTTCTTTGTTTTGGTATTTTTTGAGTTTCAAGTTATGATAAAGGGTTTATCTCTTCTTTACCATATATGCCCTTGGTTTTTTGAGAGGCAAGTATGTAATCATAATTTGCAGGACTTCAATCATCCTAAAGGGAGTGGAAAACTAATGAAATATATATTTTCATTTAATCTCAATGTTGACTAGTTGACTTGACAAACTCTGTGATATTTTGGTTTGTGTGGCAGTTTTGCCTGCCACACACCACCCAAGTTTTCCAGGGATCTTTGACACAAGGACACAGGCAAGATGGTGGTGAAGGCAAAACCGGTTTATTGCAGAGATGGCAAGGTTTTACAAGCCGGGAGCAGATGGAACATGTCATGACAAGACTCTTGTGTGTGTGGGGCTGGGTGGTTTTAACCTGTTGCTCATCAATTCCACTGATGAGCAACAGGTGTGCAACCACGCCTGCTCCCAGGTCCAATCAACTAGATCCAAGACAGGTGTGGCTGCTTAAACCACACTGCCACCACACCACAGTTTGATTTCAGTCACATTTGTTTGAATTGAATGGATTCTATTCTTAACACATGATCATTTTTTGCAATTTGGAAATAATAAATGTCTTCAATTGATTTTTATTCAATTTATTAATTAAAAGTGACCCAAGTTACTCAAAAGTTACAAGTTGACCTTGATTTGTCATTTCTGAGAATAACATATACAATTTAGAGATTAGATCACGTCACCATATAAATATCACTTTGATTTAACAGTGCGTTTGAGGAACAATAATAGAGATGGGAGAGAGAGTGGGGAAGGGTTAGATAAAGGGAGGAGGGAGAGACCGAGAGGATATAAAAAGGAGAGGGGGAGGGAAATGGGGGATAAGGGAAAGGAGAGGGGGAGGAGAGGAGAGTACCAAAGTTTAAATGAAACCTTCGCCCTTGGTTGTTAACCCTACCTAACTTGTTGGCATTGGACACAGGGGTTGATAGGATCACTCTCAGGAAAAAAAGGTTGAAGTTTAGAAAACAGTGGCAAAAGTTACAGTTGCAGTTCCGCTGAGAGATGTCAGTGATATCACAGAGGCCAGGGGACACAACAGAGAATTAAAAAATCAATTCTGCAGTTGACAGGTAACCAATGTAGAGTGGCCAACACTGGTGTGATGTGTGACCTATGTTGCGTGTTAGTTAAAAGTCTGGCAGCCGTATTTCGGACCAACTGGAGGCGAGACACAGAAGAGTGATTCAGGATGGTGAACAGTGCGTTACAATAATCAAGACGGGAGGAGACAACAAACATGAATGACTTTTTCCAGACTTTGAAAGGAAAGTACAGATTTAAAAGTATCGTTTCTTAGTTGAAAGAAACAGGATTGGACCACTTTCTTTCCATGCAACTCAAAGTTCATGTGTTCCGAGCCTCAACGACTCCAAGGGTCTTTGAGGCTCGCTTGCAATTTGCTGCTAAAGGACTGATACACTGCTGTATTTTATCAGAAATGCTCTCAGGTCCAATAATAAGGACTTCAGTTTTGTCAGGGTTAAGCTGCAGGAATGTGACATCCAGTCCTTGATGGCTGTTATGCAGTCCTGCAAGGTGGAGAGCTTGCTGAGGTCATTAGGTTTGAATGAGGAGTGCAGCTGTGCATAGTCAACATGTATATTAAAATCATCAACAATCATTTGCCAAGTTTAACAACCACAGAGGATAAAAATGCTTCAAATTCAATAAAAAAGCCATTGTTTGGGCCAGATGAGCGGTAAAACAACATGGAGAAGAGAGGATTAACCGGTCCAATCCTGAGCATTGGCCCCTCAAAGGTGAAAACAGCCATGTCCACGGTGCGGCAGCTGAACTGTCAGAGCTAGCCCTGCACCACGACCGGACATCCTGGCCGCGCTTTCAACCAGGTCTCAGTTATAAACAGGAAGTCCAGATCATGAGATGCAAAGAAGTCCCTTAGGATAAACGATTTGTCGCACACAGACCTCGTAGTGATTAAAGCCATCTTAATCTGAGGTTTCATGGTGTCTGACTTAATACTTAATATACCTATTATGGTTAATAGGAGGCTGTGTGGTGGAGGGAGTACGCAGCATAACAGGTATGACAGCCGGTAGCAGGTAGGCACTACAGGGATGAATGAGGAGCTGATGCCTTGCTGAAGTGTCAAAGCATGATTGGCGTTTGTTTCCAGCACCCCCTCCCACAAAATACTTCCAACGTCCCTAGTGGCATCTAGTGGTGGGGTTGCAGATTGCAGAAAACTGAATACCCCTCCTTCCAAACGTGTAGGAGACAGTGAAAAACGTGAAAGTCCCTCTCTAGAGCCAGTGTTTGGTTTGTCCGTTCTGGGCTCCTGTAGAAACATGGCGGTGCAGCATGGCGGCCCCCGTGGAAGGGGCTCCAGCCCCCATGGAGATATAAACGGCTCATTCTAAGGCAACGAAAACACAACGATTCTTATTTTCATGGGATTATACACTAATTAATACATACTTCTACCATACTACTAACTAACTAACTACTTTTTGAGGATTTGAGCAAGAAAAATCACTGAGAGATGCCATCAAGCAACAAGCCCCATTTTTGTTTTTCAGAATAAGATGCGTTTATAAGCACTTTGAGATTTCCTGGAAATGTCAATTTGTGCGCATGTCCTAAAAAACATCAAATTAACTCAGGTCAGCAACAGTGAGGAAGAGATTACGTCCAGTCAGAGCTCCTCGAGGACGTCAGCGGAAGATACATGTGGAAGCAGTAAATAATATGAAGGGAAAACCACACCACCTGGGGGCTGTTCCACAAAGCAGGTTAAGAAAAGCGGAGATTAATTTCCAAAGCTTCAAAGGATGTGAGAGAACCTAACAAGTCAATCGGGGATAAAGCTTTTTCACGAAGCCAAATTCAAGTGACCGTGATCTGACTAATCCAAGCCAGTTACAAGCAATCAAGATAATTGCACGTGCACATCTTACTTAAGCAGCCCAAGAGGTCGATCATGGATCTATAGATTCACCATGTACAAAAAAAGACGGTTCTGAGCAGTGATTTATGGTGGAATTATATGAAGAATTTAGGCATATAAGGGAAATACGACTGCCATAAAAGAGAACTTGGATAGGCCGAATTAAATATCGGGTATTCCAATAAGATTAAATTATATGATATAGGAGCAACAAGAATCAGGTGCTCTTTGGAATGGGTTAGAAGCACAAATCGGAATAAAGTAGTTTAAACTTTTGAGGAGTACGGTCGCCCCGGTGTGATCATTCTAAAATGCATTCTAATGGATTCTAACATTCTAACTGATGACATCATAAAGGGTTATAACGCAAATTGGACAATTCCGGAATAGAACACTGTGAATTGGAACTCCACAAAAAGTGTTCTTTGTGGAAAAGGTTCTGCAAAGGAGAACACTTAAACTACTTTATTCCCATTTATGCTTATTTTACTTGGCTCAGCTAGAAAAGTATATAAATATTTTTAGATTTTGTTTTTTTGCAATTCTGGTGTTAAATATTAGGCTATCTATTGGCCATAAATGATGTAGCATAGGCATACGTTCTATATTGTTAGAATTTTTTGAACTGGTTGTTTCGATCCTGGAAGTTAATTGGCTGAAACCGTGTTCTGCGGTGAAAAACCCATACACCCACAACAGTTAATGCATCACCAAGCAACCATGGAAACATTCTGACAGACATTCACAAGATAATTGATACCTTATCATTATATATTTTGTATTAACGATACATCCCTTTAATCCCCCATAAAACACACAAACCCTCGTTCCACTTGAAAGCCAAGCCCAGATGTTCTCCTTTCAGAACAAACACATGTCAGTCACGCGGTCCCGCCTATGTTGGCTTTGTCCAGAACTCAACAATTACATCCCAGACCAGTGCTTCTCAACTGGTGGGTCCTGGTCCAAAACGGGGTTGTGGGTCCATTTCGACTAGGCCGCGGGGTGTACATTTGTCCATTTCTTAAAAAAATCGATATATACACGTATGTATATCTTTCGTTTTTGTAGTGTACCGAATGTGAGATGCTGCGCTTTTACTTTGAAACTTACTTACTTTGAAACCGTTTACTTTGAAATAGTGGCATGTGGCAAACAAGGCTTGACGCTGGTTGTTAAAGAGTTAAGTTTAGTTGGTAAAACCTCAAAGTGGCCGCAAAAATACACACACACTGAAAAAATAACGTGTACATTTTTATATTCGTAGGATACAGGATTAAACAAATCAAATAATTCACTGTTTACATGAACACTTTATACAGGGTTTAAAACAACAGAACTACTCTTCATCATCATCATCATCATCATCAGTGATAGTGATGTATGGCAGCTAGTTTGACGTGTGACATGGAAAAACACACACACACACAGGCTGCTTTCATACTGCAGGCAATTGTGCTCAATTATGAATTGTTTTTATGTTTTATTTTTACTCGCCATAAAGATACAAGATCCTATGTCTTAAATGACTCTGACTTTTGAGATGATGGAAGGTGTATTTCCCAAATTTCACAGGAGCTAGGCCAGCTGATCACCTCCACAGCCATGCAGTGAGCTAACACAGTGCAGCCCGCCGCTCTATCTGTGCTGGTCTCACGGGGATGAAATTGGCATCGTCCTTCTCGTCTGAATCTGGAGGATAAATAAACTCGAGTATCCCTCGAAATGCTGCTTTTGCGTGAATTGGCAAGAAGTTCAAAACATGAAAACATCACCAGATCGTCCGTGGAAAAAAGAGGAACGTAGCAAAGGCTGCAAGTCTCACCTCATGTGCTCTGCTGAAGATGTAGATTTAGGCAATGGTCTCCCATACTGTCTAGTTTAAACACATCATGTTGTATAGTATATAACTTAATACTTGTCATATAACACAAATAGAGTTGCCCACTCAGCATAGACTGCAGCCGGTCGTCCTAGAAGGGGGATCTCTGTGTGACCCCTTCTCAAAGTTTCTTCCTTTTTTCTCCCCACCAAGGGGCTATTCTGGGCAGAGGCCTTGCCCGGGCGCGGGTTAAGACTAGGGGGCGCTGTTCATTTCTGTGTGAAATGTGAAGCCCTTTGAGACTGGACTGTGATTAAGGTCTTTAGAAATAAACTGGACTTGACGAGTCACAAGTACTGTACCAAAGGGGCCTCGATCGGATTTGAAGAGCCTCTTGTGGTTTCGCTCCAATTTGAAACCTTGGGCCAGAGGCGAATGTTGGAATTGAGACTTTGAGCTGCAGTGTGAACTCGCCCGCACACACACACGCTGACATACCAACATCTTGCCCTGTATTTAGAAGCATGACATACAAAAAGCAGTAGAAAAATACTTGTAGAAAAACAAACGCAAAGCAACAACAACAGGTTGGAATGTGCTCCAGATCCACTGGCAAATTCATCGGGCAATCTATTCGGGCAACTCCCTCCTCGGCAAAAAGGCAACACTAGTAACAAGAGGGCCCTGAATGTTAACAGCACGCACACATACACACACATACACGTGTACCTACACACACACTCACACACCTACACACAGCTTACGGCACCACACACAGGCTCCGACAGTGCAGGTAACAAGTTTGCGGTCTAAGTTTCAATGCAGGCACAATAGAGTGAAGCATGATGGGATGGGCGCCGACCCAAAGCTGCTGGCAGGCTCCACCGGTTTAGCTATCAGTGCTGGACGGGCGCTGGCAGGGAAGCGCGGGGCTCCTGTCGTCATGGAGGGGAGGTGTATGCAACTGTGTTTCCAGGGCCCCATTTTCAGGTCCCTAATCTGCATTACTGTATTCTAATTGATGCAAAATTCATGTGAAAACCATCATTTAAAACATACAAACATATCTTTGAAACAACTTGTCCATGAACACCGTTTCAGATGTTATCTACTGCACAAGTACTAACACATTATTAACTGGGATTGAGGGAACATGGCGATTTGAGGAAAGGTAGGATTGAAGGAACATGGGGCCATGAGGGAATATGGGATTCAGGGAACAAAGGCTTTAGGGAACATAGGATTTGGGGGAACACAGGATTTGGGGGAACATAGGTTTGAGGGAACATAGGTTTGAGGGTGGTGGGAACATGGGATTGAATGAACATGGGATTGAGGGATCATGGGACCCTGGGAACATAGGACCTGGACCCTGTTATGGAGACCAGGGGAAAAACCATAAAGGCTCACACACAGATTAGATGTTAAAGGTTGTATCAGTAAGATGGTACTCTGTATTTTCTTTCTACATGTCTAGGACGGACGGTTGCAGTAGCTGTGTATAGATACCACACACTCTACCATGACCTCATAGCCGCTGGGATATTGTCTGATCTGCATCCTTAGACATTGGAATCATTGTGGGACAACTTCCGTCCCGATTATAGATCACAGCATCCACCAAATATGGATGAATCTCTGATACAACCTTTAAAAGGGTGGACATATCGTGTAGGAGTGTGTGTAAACCCACCAGGGGATTTAGTGCTTCGCTTAAGGGCCCAGGGTAGTGTCTGGGCCTCTGACCACGCCGTGAGAGGATGAAGAAGGTAGTAAGTACTGTGTTAAGGTTGGTGGGGAGAACAGGCCTCTAGCGCCCCCTGCCTGACCAGAGCAGCTGTAGCAGTAAACAGGAATTAGTAACAGCATCATCTAAAGGCTCGTAGTGGAGCATAGGCACTAACAAATAACTGGGATAAGTA
>OMKR01107344.1:0-22055 GCA_900302355.1 Cyttopsis rosea | reverse complement strand
AGGCCTGCAGTTCTTTGGATGTTGTTGTGGGGTCTTTTGTGACCTCTTGGATGAGTCGTCGCTGCGCTCTTGGTGTAATTTTGGTCGGCCGGCCACTCCTGGGAAGGTTCACCACTGTTCCATGTTTTCGCCATTTGTGGATAATGGCTCTCACTGTGGTTCGCTGGAGTCCCAAAGCTTTAGAAATGGCTTTATAACCTTTTCCAGACTGATAGATCTCAATTACTTTCTTTCTCATTTGTTCCTGAATTTCTTTGGATCTCGGCATGATGTCTAGCTTTTGAGGATCTTTTGGTCTACTTCACTTTGTCAGGCAGGTCCTATTTAAGTGATTTCTTGATTGAGAACAGGTGTGGCAGTAATCAGGCCTGGGTGTGGCTAGAGAAATTGAACTCAGGTGTGATAAACCACAGTTAAGTTATGTTTTAACAGGGGGGGCAAACACTTTTTCACACAGGGCCATGTAGGTTTGGATTTTTTTTCTCCCTTAATAATAAAAACCTTCATTTAAAAACTGCATTTTGTGTTTACTTGTTTTGTCTTTGACTAATATTTAAATTTGATAATCTGAAACATTTAAGTGTGACAAACATGCAACAAAATAAGAAATCAGGAAGGGGGCAAACACTTTTTCACACCACTGTATATCCATATTCATCTGGGATTTGAATGTGTTGTTTAAAAAGTCAAATAACCCCACTGGGATATGAGCTAAGCAAAGATGCTTAGTGTAGATCTGGTGGTGCTGCCCATTTAAGAATAAAAGACCATTTCTCGCTTTCTGTCTGTAGGAATTCCATCTAGTAAGCCCTCCCCAGGTTCAGGGAGAGGTACTCCTTCTGGCCTCACAAGTCCTCCATCAGGGTGAGAATACACACACACACAGTAACATTGGACAATTGGTGACAAATAGTGCCCGCTAAAGGAAGCTGTAGAAACTACACCAACATTGCCAAACGTGATGCTCCTCCTCCACGAGGCTTCTTAAGCCTGCTTTATTGCGCCGCAATGACATAATTTATGGTGCGCGCACTAAACAACACTACGGCTACGGCGACTATAAAGGAGCCTTTAGCCTTCATAGCAGAGAGCATCACCGCTCCGTCCATGCTTGTGCAAACTAAAATGAAACCAGTTTGCAGATATGGAAGTGTTGGTAGTTAAGGAGGCGGGCATTGAACGGAGATTGACAGGTCTGATAATAAGGAGCACTTCCTCCTAAACAGAGTTGGCACCAGACTGCCTGTTTGGAGAGCTTAAAATCTCACCAGCCATCGAGCAAATGAAAGTTTACATATATATATTTTTTTGTGCGTACATATGGCTAAAGCTATATATTTTCATTAGATACCTAGATAAGTACAATTCATACAGCATCCAAACCTAGGGCCTTTACTAACATGTGCGTAGAAATGTTCTTACCATGTGTGCAGAAAAGTTGTATATGCAAAGTTGACGCCAGATTCAATGTGAATGCATTGTATTTGTAAAGTTAACCACCTGCAATTAACTTCATTGTGCAGACTACTCCTTTAATTGATGGTCCTGGAATTTCGTGGTGTTGCTGTTGTGAGCTGTTGTGATTAATAGGCCTCGGCTGATGTATATTAAAAAAGCGTAAGCAAAGAAGAAAAATAGGGTGTCCAAATATTATTATTATTATTATTAGTAGTAGTAGTAGTAGTACATATTTGTTTTTATATTGTATAATATTTTATATTTATGCATTTCTACAAATTGTGGTTCAAATATGCCAGTTAAATTTAGTTAAAGTTCTGTTAAATAATTTTCTACGATTTTTCGTTGTCCTGCCACCACCCTTCCCGCCCCCACCCAATCCATCTCTCAGTGTCGGGGTTAAGCCTCGACCTGTCGGTTCCGGCTACAGCTCCGTGAAAAGCACTCAGTCTGGCGTGGGGATAAACAGGAAGAAAGTGGACAACTACAACTCTAGGTAAGTCAGCATTCCTCCTTGGCTGACAGATAACCTAGAACCTAATTGATGTGAAGGGGATTGTGATGTTTTAAGTCCAACAGAACTTACAAATTGTTTACGCATTTTATCAAGTTTTCCAGGATTTTATTGACTCTTTCGGCCGCATCTACTCTAACGCGTGGGACTATAAACAGGAAGTTGTGCCGTTTCCTACTACTATCCTTTAAGATGTTTTCTCACTCCATAAGCCATTAGATTTTATCAGTTGTTACTATGTTTTTGATGTTCAAAATAGGGTTGTCACGATACCAGAATTCTAAACTTGGATACAATACTAGTATAAAAAAAACAATACTCTATACCTCTTTCAATACCACGGCAAAAATAAAAGGCCTAGGCACATAAAATAGGATAAAAAAAAATATATATATATATATTTTACCTGCACACAGTGCTGGTACAGGAAAAGTCACTGAACCAACCACCACCAACACATTTGTAATAATGTTAATCGTAATTGACATTATTATTACTATTATTTACTACGATGAATAAAATATAATAAAACAAGAACACCACTGTATAAATAAAAGATAAATCCAATTTATCAAGAACATCATTATGAACAAAAACTTACATGGCAAGCACCTAAAGGGTTTAGTCCGTCAGACGCTGTCATGTGGAGCTAGGGAACCAATCACAAGACTCCGCTGTCCCTGACCCCTTCCGCTCTTTTAATGTATCGAATTGGTGACAAAAAAGGTAGCTTGCTAACTGGTTGGTGTTTTTCCTCTCTTTCTCCACCCTGTGCTTCAGGAATGACGACATTAGTGCCAACGACATGAAGAGCAAGTTCTGTCACGAGTGCGGCAGCAAGTACCCCGTAGACTCTGCCAAGTTCTGCTGCGAGTGCGGGATTCGGAGGATGTGCCTCTGATGGCAGGAAGGAACAGCGGAGAGTAGGGATGCGCCGAGTTAAACGCTTTTCAAAGGACAAGATTTTTTTTCTTTTTATCATCTTTCGCTCATCAACAAGTAAAGCAGATATCTGCCCGCTGCCAAGTACTATGTGCAAGATATCATGAAGCAAAGAGGTGTGTTTGCCTTTCCACCCTTAAGATCTATCAAATGGAGGGAAATGTAATTTTTTAAATGGTAGTTGTTTTTTTTGTGCAGTGACTCACAAAACTAATGATCCAACTCCATATTATTAATTATCAGTAGAACATCAGGACACTACTTTTTACTAGTTCCTCTGTCCTTGTATCAAAATCGTGCAAACTACCTCTCGGTGCATCCCTGCAAGAAAGAATATGATGATGTGGTAGGAGAGGAGTATCGAACCGCAGGGACAAAATAGGAAAGAAAGAAAAGTATTTGGGGGAGGTTAACTTAACAATTGTGGATGAGCTTGTGAAACCACCTGAATCCCAACCCAATACCTAACCAAACTTTGTAACCCGAAATCTATTCCCTCCTGCGATCTCCCCTTTGCTTCATCACACGCTGAATCTATTCCCAGTGAAGTGCAATATGAGCGACTA
The DNA here is from genome assembly GCA_900302355.1 of Cyttopsis rosea. Classification (NCBI taxonomy): domain Eukaryota; kingdom Metazoa; phylum Chordata; class Actinopteri; order Zeiformes; family Parazenidae; genus Cyttopsis; species Cyttopsis rosea. The sequence goes on along the minus strand of OMKR01107344.1, from coordinate 18,575 downwards.
CTGAGCAAGGTACTATGTTGCTGTTAAGAAAAGGAAGAGGTGAAATCTTGAAACCTTTTCAGGTCAAGGTTTCTGCGCTGGAAGCTCCACGACCAATGTTGCATTACTATCACCCGTGTTCTACATCTACCTGCGTTCTATCTGGCCAATCAATTTGATCAAAATGTCAGATTATTGCACCCTCTGTGAAACATTATTTAAAAAAATATTTTTTATTACACTTTTAATTTTTTATGTGGGTCAACACACCATAAAACAACCTATATCAGCTTTATTCTTTATTTTCAATAAAATGACATCAGGGGGGGGAGCCACAGAGAACGTGTGCGTCAAGAATCATTAATTGAAACTTGATTTTTGAAGATGTAATGCGAGCGAGAACGCCAGCAGTGGAGCACCTTTCAGCACTTACAAAGGAAGTATTCCTTCCACAGTTGACCATCAATGCGTGTACTAGCGCCAGGCTGTTAGGTCTTTTTTCTGTTCATTTTTTCAATGTTTATAGAAAAAAACAGGAAATGACATTTCCACTTTCTTCAAAGGCAACCTTTTTAGACCAATCACATTTCGATGGAGGGGTTAAATTCCCTTTCTTTCACCCTTATTTTATACAATGAAATGGCTTATTTATTTTCTTATTCTTCTCCATGGGATTTTTACTGGGCGGCTTTCTACGTTTTTTTTTTTTTTTTTAAGCATTGTATGCAGATTCAGAATGTGCTTTGGCGTGCGGCTATGTATGAAGCTTTATTTACTTCAACACAGCGTTTCCACTCAAACAGTATTGAATTGAACAAGCCGAGTATTTAATTATTTAATAGTCCCATACTATTGTAGTGTTTCCAATTTGCACTGTACATGAAATGAATGTTTCTCGCGGGGAAGGTTTGGTCTAACTTGGTCAAATCTAATAATTTTACCCCAAAAGGCAAATTTCATCACCACGATTATACTATTTTTTTGCACTGATGGGGCCGAGTTGGAATCGAACCCCAAGACCATCAATAAGTGGGATTTATTCTCCTTGCCCCCTGCGTATATATTTTGAGTTATGCTACCTTTTTTTTTTCCCTCATTTTGTTTTTTGTTTTTAAGCACATTAAGCTTACCGGTAATAATTGCAAATCAATGCAGATTTGTACAGAATGCAAACAAAGCAATTTGTGAAGGTGTGGCCTTCGGTATGAGGTTTAGTTCTCAGATGCTGTCCTCCTGCTTCATGGCTTGGAAATCAATATGTGGTGCTGGCTCCCTGCAAGAACAACAATCCATTTCCCTTTTGGCTAGAGAGCTTTTATCTGATATGAGTCTGAGTAATGGTCAATCAGCACTGAACTCCTGTGTGTGTTCGTCTTATGTTAAAGAGCCAGTGAGTCATCAAAACAGGCTGGCATTTGTCTGAACCCAACACCTATCACCCAGATATCCTAAATAGCCACAATCCCAAGTTCACTCTTAAAGCATTAGGTAATGCACTCAAGCATATCTACCATCAATAAACATCTTGGGGAAAAAACATGCATGCGTGTGTGTATCTGTGTTGTGCTGTAATATGTATTTAAAGTAATACACAGGAGCCTCAATGTGGTTGTATATAAAAATATATTTGAAAGAAGATTTAGCAGACAATGTGTTTAGTTACTGAAGGAAGTGATTGCTGCTGGAGAGAAAATAGCATGTTTATTCTCTTCCTCCCTGTTAAACCATGAGACAGCTTAGTTTACAAGTGATGAAAGGAATTGAGGCACAAAACACTCCCTGGCACCATTAATCGAAGCACCAAATGATCCTAATGACGAAGCTCTTAAAAACAACATTTGTCAGTGTTCTCCTATTAGAGCTTATCCGCCTGTGACAGAATCTGCTTTTAAACCGTCAATCATACCCGTTAACACAGTCCAAGGCCAAGAGAGATCTGCTAGGACTCATTTTTCTAAAGCAAAACAGCATTTCAGCACCTTCATCTGAAAGACAATACTTGCCGTGTCCCACTCAAGCTCAGCGATTATCTCTTCTAAAATCTCTTCTAGCTGCCAGTTTGTCCAGAACCTAGGCCTACGTTATTTTTCATTTTGTGTATCCCACTCAACACGTACCTGCGTTACCCTGCTATAGAGATCGGTTCAACTTCATAATTGGCGGTACGCATCTTTTTTTGGGCTTAACAGCTGGTCCCTGGATAGAGGTTATTGTCAACCTATTGGAGGAGTGAGTAGGTGGGTTGTGCGACACTGAACGGTTGCAAAAATTTTAAAAGATGCATCTACTTGACAGGATAGCTTAAGTTAAATGGAGGCTTCCTCTCAGCTTATAAGGTTTTGGAGAAGGAATCCAGGGCCTTCAGGGTTTGTTGTTGCCTGCCACCGCTCTCGCTGTCTTGGTGACCAGGCGGCTATTGACCTCAGTATTCAGCCTCTCGTAGCATGCAATCATGTCATTCAGAAGCATCCGAACTTTGCAATGATTACAACTCTCCCCACAGTTTCTTCTTTGCCGTGACTTCGGCTGTTTGGTCACTGCGCGACTCGGCCACGACTGCTGTCTGGGTCTTCCAGTCTATTTAGGGGAAAGTTATGAGAGGGAGACATTAAGCTGGTTACTTTGTGTATGGTGTCACTGTTTAATTGGCATAGTCTACCCTTGAAAATTTTTACTCATTTAGTGCATTAAATGGGTGGGGGAAAAACCAGATGGATTGTATCTTTTTGTCAACAAATGGGTCAAGTTCCCCAGCAGGCCAAGCCATGAATATTAGCATAATGAAGGGAACAATGACCAATAAAAATGGGATATAGGGATCGCTTAAGACCTTACAAACACCACTGCATTTCTGCAAAAGATGCTTTACCCTAACCCTCGTACCAATTCCATGAAAAAAAACAAAAGGCTTGAGTTTTTGACTGCTCTGGGAGTGGACAGGCTATGCGACAGTTTCTACCTCGTACGTCAATTCATGAAATATGCCGAGGAAATACCAAGAGCAACTGAAAATATTATGGAGTTGCAACATGGCCATCCTATTGCTGGAGCTGTGAATTATAGATTTTGAAATCCAAATTCATGTGTAACCCTAATTGATGACTGGTGTCTTAAGAGGTAGGAACTCAAATTATTTCATACAGTAGGTAGGTTCCATTCCCACAGCAGGACTTTTCTCCATACTGGATGTGCGGCTCCAGACTGAATTCAATGCAAGTAATGGGGGACAAATCCACAATCTGCGTTCAGGGCAGAAACTCACAGGCTGGACGGCTGCAGGAATGAAACTTTAGCTACGTACTACATGAGGGGCGAGTATAAAACCGAGATGATCTTCGAAAAAGCGGAACTATTCCTTGTTAACGGCTATTCACTGCTGCCGCTGGAAACTGCGACCGCTGCAGTCTCACCGGTTTCGCATGACAGCTGCAGTCCACCGAGTTCAGCACCGACTCCACCAGTGTGCCGTTTTCCCCCAGACTGAGCATCTTGCAGGCCATGTTGTGGAGGGCACGGGGGATCTGCAGGACGACACAGCCCAAAGAAAAAGTAAAACCGAAACCAATAAAATACATAATGATACATTCCAGTTCTCTACTTTGTTTGGTATAAAAATGTAAAAACATGTAGCTCTATAAAGCTACATGTTGTTCTGTGTTTTGATTATTTGGACATTTGGAATATATGTTACAGCTTATAATACAGTTTAACTAACGTATAATAGGTATGTATGTTTCAAAATAAGAGTTTCCTTTCCATGGTGAATGGAGGCTATATTATGAAACTGAAAGCTTAGACTGCAACAGCACCTTGATTGTTTTTTAAGAAAAGATTTTACTTGGAGTGTAAATAAGCGAATTTGGAAAAAGAAGGCGACTAAACATACTTTTCAGAGCGGTTAACAATTGATTGTGACACCAATGTCGGTGGTTAATTTCAAGTCCAAGGTAGAAATAAATAGAAATATTGTGTAAATATTTTAAAACAAGATTTAAATTGATGACACATTTATAACAATACATATTCATTTCTAAACTAGGTTGTCAGACTTTCCTGTAGCTTAATTGGACGCTGACTCATCACATCTGGATGGTGAGATCATACGATCCCATCGGCTCTAGAAGGACATCGACACAACCAGACCCCGGCTCAGGGCGAGCCAGTTAAGAATGACTGTTGGAGATTAAAACACCAAACGCAGGGAAGCACGGCGGTTTTTGTCGTAGGTGTAGCTGGACTCGGATGAGTTAAATTACACTCACCCGGTTCAATATGCAGTTAGGTCGCCGGAGGTTCAAGTCTGGACAAGTAGAGTGTTGCAGCAAGTTGTTGATACGGTTTCCCTACAGGATGGATGAGTCGTGGAGGTGAGAATCAGACCAAAAAAAACAAAAAACTATATCAACATCCTGCTAGATTTCTTACAGAAAATATATATTCAGTGTAAAGATCATATGAAACCTTTTGGGTTCCGCTTCCAAGATTTATGTCCCCCATCATTCGCGACAAAAACAAACGAACTAATTCAAGCTTTAAATAAAGTTATTATTATATAGTGACTCACTCACACAATTGGATGATTAAACACGTCTTAGATGAACCTCAAAGCGGGAGGTCGTTAGTACTCACGGTGCTATTAATGTCAACTTTGATGATGTTGTAGTCCCTCGAGAGTTTTTCCAGAGACACCTTTTTGTCACAGGAGCGAGCTAGAGGGACAAGCAGAAATGAAAGCAGAGCGATGCAGATAAGAGGCTGTGTATGTGTGTGTGTGAGAGAGAGAGAGACAGAGAGAGAGAGAGAGAGAGAGATCAATCAATCAGCGAGTCAAAGTACGACATGCGACCGCATGTGAATCTGGACTGTACAACTGGACAAAATCGAAGCAAAAAGTGCCCGGGTGGAGGTGGTCATCACCATTTCCTGGCTGGTTGGAAATCGGCAGGATTATGGGACACAGTCTCAGCAGATGGATGGATGGACAGATAGATAGATAGATAGATGGGTGGATGAATGCATAAGTTGGTGGATGCACGGACGGACGGACGGATAGATAGGTGGGTAGGTGGATGGATGGATGGATGGATGGGTGGGTGGACAGACAGACGGACGGACGGACAGACAGACAGACAGAGAGACAGACAGATGGATGGATGGAGGGATGGATGGATGGATAAGTTGGTGGATGGACGGACAGACGGATAGATAGATAGATAGGTGGGTAGGTGGATGGATGGATGGATAGGTTGGTGAATGGATGGATGGATGGGTGGACAGACAGACAGACAGAGAGACAGATGGATGGATGGATGGATGGATGGATGGATGGATGGATCCATTCAAGGCATTCTATACAATACCTTGTATAGAAAAAACAAATACAAAAACATTCATCCATAAAAAAAAATTATAATATAATAATAATAATATAATAATAACAATATAATAATTATAATAATAATATAATAATAACAATATAATAATTATTATAATAATATAATAATAATAATATAATATAAGAAAGATGTGGTCATACACAATGAACATTTCCCACGTGCAATAAACTTTAAAAATGTCCTTGCTAATGCACAATAAAGCGAATGATAAACACGATCAAACAAATTGACAAACGATAGAAAAACCTAAAATGTAAACAGTAAACAAGAACAAAAAAAGGCAAACAAAATGGATATAGGCTGATATATATAGACAGTATAGTTATAAACGTATATGTACATTTTTTTTTAACGATATTTTTCTTTTCCCCCCAAATCATCCTGACCCGGTCTAAGTATCACCGGATAATCCGTAACGCCCCCAAAAACAATCTAAATCTAAATCTAAATCTAAATCTGTTTTTGGTTTTGAAACGAATAACAGATTAACTTTTTTCTTTTCTTTTCTTTTCTTTCTTTCTTTCTTTCTTTCTTTCTTTCTTTATTTCTTTCTTTATTTATTTATTTATTTATTTATTTATTTATTTATTTAATTAAATAATTTTGGACTCGCGTGAATTATCCGTATTATCCGATAATCCCGAGACCGGGGAGCTCTGCTCTTTGCGCGTCCGAATCAAAACCGATACAAAGGGGCGACTCCCGGCGCGGCGCTCCTTCTAAAAAAGCCATTAAACCCCGTTCGGGTGAATTCAGGTTAATTTCACTTTCCTTCTGACTGGCAGCGGGAAATGATACACGCGAAGCGGCCAGTCAGTTATCCAGTCCCTGCTCTGCAGGAGAGACGGAGGATCCGCTCCAGGGAGGACGGTGAGCAAACCTTTATTCAAGCGTTTTAATATACTAGATAAACCCAGATCCGCATCCATTATTATTATTATTATTATTATTATTGTTATTATGATTAATAATATTATTCATATTATTATTATTATTATTATTAATAATAATAATAATAATAATAATAATAATAATAATAATAATATAATTTTATTATTATTATTATTATTATTATAAAAAGAAAGGTGCATACTCACTATACACTCACCATTGGTCATTCTCGATTCATGTTCACTGCTGGATAAAGAAAGATAGATAGATAGATAGATAGATCCCCCCCTTTCTTTTTTTCTCGTCTCTCCACGCTTTCAGTGTTAATTCCTGCTGCGACTTCCGTAGCCACGCAGTTTCGCTTCAGCGTGCGCGTGCACGCGTGGGAGCGAGCGCTTAAAGTGCAGAATGTCAGGAACAAGATGCTGGAAACATTCCTTTGAGACTCTGCTCCCTGGTGATGTTGACTGCAACGCACAATTCCTGCAGATTTCCCCGCTGCACGTTCACGCTGCCAATCTCCCCGGTGGTGTTGGATTGGGATCCGGTGACTGGGGAAGGCCACTGGATGTTGAACTCATGGCCGTGTTCATGAAGCCAGTTTGAGACGACGTTTGCTTTGTGACGACGGTGCGTCATCACGCTGGAAGTAGCCGTTAGAAGATGGGTCAACCGTGGCCAGGAAGGGATGCACATGGTCAGCAACAATACTCAAATTGGCTGTGGCATTCAAGCGATGACTGAACGGCGTCCTGGGATTCCGCGAGCCTGGCGCTCAGACTCTGGCTCTCCTGATTGATTGGTATTATTATTATGGGTCCAAAATGTGCCAAGAAAAAAATGCCCACACCATTACACCACCGCCACCAGCCTGGACTGCTAACACAAGGCAGGTTGGGTCCATGGATTCATTAGCCTGGCATCGCCAGACCGATTCGCAAATGCGTATTAGTCTGGAACCTTTCCGTTCATTTTAGAATTCCAAGGGGCGTTATCAACGGGCGCAGACCAAAATGTCTCTGGAGGCAATTGGATAAACCTACAACCAATCAGACCATACGGTATGGTCGGCTAGAAATCTGATGATGGTGATGATATATAGTATAACTACTTCAATATTCTCGTGCCCTCTTACAGTATCTTTATTGGCATTTTAACTTATTGATAATGATAATCAGGACCTTGTCTACATGACAAAAGATTCTCAAAAAGTTTTTGACCATAAACCTTGAACTAATCATTCATATTATTATAATATTATAATAATTGTTGTTTCTAATTGTTTTCTTTTTTTATATCAGTTTTGATAGGCTATATTAACATACACAAACAATTAAATAAAATCGAGGGCGATAACGTCTATATAAAAGGAGATTCCCGCACACTCACAAATAAACATAATATTGGCCTAATCCCAGTTATCTTGTCTTTTAACTCTTATCTCTTCTATCCATGCTTGACCTTGATGTTTTATTTCATCTAGCCTTGGTGATGTGTAAATATATAAATATATAACGCTCCTCTGGCTGGTTCAGTGGAGATAACTGCCCCGAAGAAGCAACTTTATCAAAATATTTTTATACCGTTTGACACAAATGAGCAAATTACAGCATGTATGACATTATAAAACACCTAAAGCGTTATTCACGATATTAATTGGGCCAATAAAGCGAATACATAATGACTGAATAAATTAAATCAGCAAGTTGAGACACTCCATATCCGATGATATCACGAGACAAAGTCTACCGAGCGCGATAGAGAGTCGCTTCGTCTTTTTGCCAGTCTAGACTTTGGAGCATTTCCACAACATTGCCTTGATAATGTAAGGCTTCTGACCCGCCGATAAGATTGGAATAGGTTGAGTTCAGTGAAACATGTGTACCGGCATCCCCCATGTTGTTTAAGCTTGATGGAGGATGATTCACATATTCAGACACACCATTGATTGCTAAGATATATATGCCCCATAATAAGTCTATACAAAAACCTATTGTATAATACCCATACGTAGTATAGTCCTGCATTGAAGGGTTCATCTGAGACCTGGTGTGCCTTAGTAATAAAGTAATTACTTTATTACCTGCTAACCTGCTTGCCAAATTTTAATAACTATATTATCTGCAGGCCACATTTTAGGAAATGTAAACAATCACAATTCACAGAAGGCTATCGGAGCTTCTTGTTTGTCACTTTATTTACCGGCTTTTTGCTGATGTCCCCAGATTCACTATGTCAAAGATCTGTCCTCAAAATCACCACCCAAATGACCTATTTGTGAGCTTTGTCAAAGGTTTGGTCCCTTTGGAATCTATAGGAACCATAGCCGGACCCATTTGAATTATACTGAATTATAACCAAGTTGAATTTGCGACCTAATTCTTATTTAACCTGCATCGCTTGTATTGTATTGTAATTTATGAGAACAATATAAAAAACGATATTTGTCAGAAGGGAAATCCTTAGATAACGGTTGGAGTTATATGTAACCTTTTTGTTTGTTTCTTCTGTTTTTAGATACTATTTTATTGAGCAAGGAACATCAAAAAAAGGAGGTCTAAGGCCCTGTTTACACCTGGCATTAATATGCGTCTTGGGTGATCCGATCGCAAGTGGACAGCTCTAAGTACGTCCGTTCACGCCCGGCATTAGAACGCGTCTCCACGTGCGTGAGAGTGACCTCTTTCGATCGGATCTCTGGTTAAGCAACAGCGTTGCAGAACAGATAAGGGTTATTCAGAGACCTGGACTGAAAGGTGAAGCGGCCACCTTGTTCTGGGAGGTTGTTAGGGATGTTTATTCCTAGAAGAATTAAATGTGTGTAGTAATGTGTAGGCAAATGATTGCAGCTCTAAATTAGGCACGTTAGGCAGCAGATGACTCCAGTATACACCACTATAAATGTTTGATGTATAGTATTTAACAGTTAAAAATTTGTAGCTCCTGTAAAATTGTTATTTCAATTATATAGAATCTAATGTCATTTAAATCACACACCTTTTGGTGCACACTGAGCAATGAGAGCCTTTTGATGACACGTCCATTGATTGACTTTATGACTGATAGAAGTGAAAACACAAAAATGAAATCTTCCACACATTAAATCAAATTCTAGGGTGATTTCTTGAACATCCCTCAAAGAAAGGGGGGCTTTTCTTCTTGATGAATGGTACAATATCCCATCTCTTCATACAATTCAAGACTTCTATGTCTGCATTCCAAGAAGGATTGAAGCTGTTTTGAATGGCAAAGGGTGGCCCTACTCCCTATTAGCGCCTTGATATTATATCATTAGGTGTTACATCCCCTGTATGTATACAGTGCACATAGTACAGACCGGACATTGCTGTAAATTGAGGATTGTGACACATCACCCTCCTTTGTTCACTGCTGGTGGATCATAGGTCCCATCAGTTTTAATTAATTGATCAACATCCTCCTTTCTAATGACACCATACTTGTACGGAGAACAATGCATGAATTAATTCATTGCCACTACTAATACCACTGGTATTAATCTTTACTTTAAGTAAAATCTTTACTTTCCCAAGTACTTGGGCGTACTTGGGAAAGGGTATGCTCTACATGCAAAGACGCGGTGCTGAGCCCCACATAGTGAATGGTGTGTTGGTGAATTCTCCAAATTAGAGGTTATGCAAGAAATCTTTATTTCTTCATTAATTGGCATGTTGCCTAAATAACAAAAAGGTAATATATAACCATGCATAAACTATAACAATTATATGATATGCACTAAAAACACATTTTAATACCATGCATTATAATATCTGGTGCTTTGGGAAAAGCATCCACGCACACTTTTCTCCTACTTTGGTCTAAAAGCAAAAATTGCTTTGGAAATGTCATTAAGAATGAGTACAGCAATTCTCAGGACGCCATTTACAGTCGTCTTCAACATTTGAAAGTTGACTTTGCAGTTTGTAAAAATAAAAATAAAAAAATAAAATAAAATAACAGAAAGAACTATATAGTGCATGTATCCATGTATATTTGATTAATTTCCATGCGGGATGAAATATCCATGCATATCCTTGTGGAGGTCAGCGTTCACATAGGCCCGCGCTACTTCCTTGAACGTCTTTCCGTCCAGAACCAGGATGAAGCCGGACTGTCCTGGGCTTTTGTTGATGACTGATGTTACTGCCACGCCTGGAAAGCAGAGAAAATATAACTTAAATAAATATAATCTTTTTTTTTAGGATACAATAGAGAAAAGAAAATAGAGAAACAGAAAATCACTTTCTATATAAGGTTCCAATATACAGTACAGCTGTCTCACCGTCATCCTCGGACTCTCCATTGGGCCTGGGGATGAAGACCGGCTCCGAGGGCCAGCAGTTCTGCTCACTCCACCTAACCATCTCCTTGGTTTCTAAGTCAAACTTTGCGATCTGAGAGAGTAAATGAATCATTTCATAAACGGGACCGAATCGTAGTAAAAAGAGGCCCACGGTTCAAGTTACGTAAGATTATCTGAGCGCTGTTCTTAGAAGGCGCTTCTTTCTGAGAACTACCTGGCAGGGCTTCCAGGATAGATTAGTCATTTTAGGTTGGACCCAGCTCAGCTAGGGTTCAAGCTCACAACCCTAAATTGGCAAAGGTGCTTTTCCTTATAATGCATAGAGTATAACCTAATCACAGAAATTATAATCATATTAAAATAAAATTAATATAATATTCTATATAAGAAAAACAAATCTATAATTGAAGGTAATACAGTGTATTGCAGAATATACACAAACAATTTATCTCGCTTATGCAATGATTCCCCGAAGTTTATACGACCTGACCTGTAAAATGAAATGATGCAAGCTCAGTGACTTTTCAGTGATGGCACATCTAAGAGACTAAGGTGCTCGCTTGTTTGGAAGATGTTGTTTCAACAGTCTAATTAATAAATAATGCTTATTTATTTATGTCAGTAGGTGCCGTATAATTCTATTTATATAACTGTCAATTCTGGTTGGGAAATGTGATTGATTAGGAGGAATTCCATGATTACAACAGCACTCAAGGCGTTGTACTCCATGCATCATTCCTCAAATAAACTAAATGACTAGCCCGCAGTGTGGAAATCCATTTATTAATTATTTTATAATTGTTTGGTAAGACTTTTGTTCGCTGATCAATGCTTAAGGCGACTAATTCTATTGATGGAGCCAAATAAATGATGATATTCTACATTATTTTCCAGAATGAGGATGTTAAAATGGCTAAAAACATTTTCTTAAAATATGCTTTTTATAGCCTGGCTTTCATTAAAGCAGGTTTCCGTTCTGTTTTAAACTGAAGCAGCAGATAGTTCAACACCAATCTTATCAACTTTTAAAGCCGTAATTGAGAAAATAATACTCTTCTGGTGTCTTTTTTCCACCTGTGAAATCACCTGTGAATCGCTCTCATTCTTCAAACCACAACAGGTTCAAGAGGACACATTCAAGGAAGTTATGATCGCCTTTTCAAACATAATAGGGAATAAAACAACGGATATGGAAGACTTCCAATTGAGTTCAATGGGATTTTTCGCGCCATGAACGGATCTCAAAATTAAAGCCAGACGAGTTTTATTGACGGCTTTGCTGTCAAGGATCTGAATGTACGGTCAGTTTTCACTTTACTACTAAATGCACAATGGCACATAGGATACAAAGCTGCTGAGGTCATGTATGGGGTAATGTAAGGTTATTACCTTATATTACCCCCTGCTAAAAATGAGTCTGCTCACAAGTTGAAGAATATGATGATATCATGCCGTCTCATGTTATTGTTTTCTGTCCGTCCTGTACTATTTTGGGAAATTGCATGACATTATTGACTCTGGAAAATGCCCTGGTTCCTTTTTTTTAATTTTGCCTTGAAGATTGCGCACTTCCTGAATTCTTCCCCCCGGCACCCTTCCCGTGCTCCTATTACTACCATTAAATCCAGGAAGCGATCCCTTTGAATCTCATGATAAGTTTAATGTCTCCTTCCACGGCACAGGATGGTTCGATGTACAATTGCACCCTACGGATGGGAAGCTTGAGCATTAATACGCGGACTACTACGTTGTCACTTCTTTAAGGGTACCGCTGTTTGTTGCAGAGAATGACAAATCCTGCCCCAAAACTGCTTTCCAGCTTCTGTTATGTCAACTGGTAAGTCTCGCTTCCACAAATTGCTTCCTGCCTCTGTAAAAGAATGTTGGCAGGAACAATCTGTTTCCCCTTGCCACTCTTCTGAAACATCTATCGTCAGCAGGAATCTACGCGTCTTGGGACCCATTTGACAAATGGCACACGTGAGACTGAGTAATTACTCTGGATGGATGTTTCCACCAACGCCGTGAAACAATCGCTGTGAAAGTAATAATCCAACTTTAATGTTACCTCTGTCGTCACTGCTGACGTCTCTGCACAGCTCCCATAGACGAACCGGTGCCTCTTCCCATTGACTTCATAGTTAATTCTTGGTAGTTCAAGACCTATTTTGAGTGCGACGTGAGCAAATCGTAAACATGAACACGTTACTTTAATTGTGGGAACTTTTGTAAGGTTCAGAGTCTGAGTGAGAGTCTGATTGGGTTTAGCTTTACCGTCAAACAGCACCTCGGGCTGGCAGAGCAACTTGCCATCTTTTTCCAGCACCGCACTGGCTGTGGTGTATCTGATTTGCACCAGGTTGTCTCCAACTTTAGTCCCCTACAAAGTCAAACAAAAAAGAAAAGATGGGATTTCTCAGCAAAACAACAACAACTATATTCAGCGTGGCGCTGGCTCATAATTCCTTCATCTCACCACGTCAGAGTGGACGGGCAGAGCAAATCTCTTGTAGCTGGGTTTGCGGTAGTCAGAGGCTTGGGATTTAGTATTTTCTTGCAGCTTGCTCAGGTAGAACATATCGTAAAGGCTGTTATCAGGGTAGGCTATGACGTCAAAAATGACGTGGCCGTCGTCCTCAAAAGCGTTCACGTGATGATAGACAATCATCGTTCCCGTGTAGTACTTTGTCCCAACTTCTTTGCCCGTCTTCCTGTCTATCAGATGAAGCAGAGTCTGGAGGGGTGGGGAGGATAAAAATAGTGAAATTAAATAAAAGAGAATTTACCGGAACAATTTTGAAAGTGTTACAATTGTTTGGCAACGCTGTTGTTAGCTGATCAAATGCTTAAGGAGTCAAATTCTATTGATGGAGCCAAATAAATGATCATATTGTACATTATTTTCCAGCATGAGGAGGTTAAAATGGCTCCAACAGTTTCTTTCTCAAAGCGAGCACTTACAGTCTCTTCGGGGAAAAATTTCATGCAGCTGGCCCAGTTGACTCCGCGCATGTATGCGGTGGCCATCTTGACGACGTCCAGTTTGAGGGGCTGTTCGATGAAGATGAAGTAGTTGTCCGTCATGCCGAAGCTGTGGTAGTAGCTGGGGCTGAGGAGCGAGCGGCATGGGATGCTGCAGACCACCTCAATGCTCTTCAGCGGAGAGGTGTCCTTGGATTTGCCCGATGCTGGAAAGAGTAAATGCAGCACAGTCGATTCGGCATTTGTTAAAGTTTGAAGTCTACAGGGATCAGAATCAGTGATTGAGACAATGTGGGGAAATGTAGGCTAATATTAGACGGTCAATAGCGGCAATTAGCGGTCAGTTATTTCTGAATAATGGCCACTATTAATGACCGTTGTCATGGCTAACCACTTCTCCGCCTGGTTTTACATCCCCTGCCTCAAGCTGCATACATGCTAATGTTGACACAAGCTAGTGGCAACGGTGCCATGCCATTGGCCGTGGCATGCCATGCCATGCCATGGCCCATTATTCCGAAACCAACAATTGTCCGAAAAATGTCCCGAAAATTGACACCCTAACCCTAACCCTAAACATCTCTAACCTTAGACCTAACCCTAACCCCCCCTAACCATATACCTAAACTTTACCATCTCTAACCCTCTACCTAACCCTAACCATCTCTAACCTTATACCGAAATGTAACCATCTCTAACCCGACATTTTTCGGATTAAACCAGAATTCTTGGACGATTGGGGTTTTGGAACAATGGGCAGTCCCCCTGTGAGGTGCGGTACTCAAAACATCCCCTTGGTGTTGACACAGAGTTCCTCTATTTTGCTTCGCAATGATCTCGCATTACACAGTATCATTGAGGACAAGGGAGGTCTATTTCCCCATTGTCGTCGGCGCTGCCGTGCTCCACCTCGCCTGCCTCTTTTTCCGCGACCGCCTGTTGCATTCAGGTCCGTTGACTCCATGCCCACTGGTGAAGTCCCCATATGATCAGCACCAGGCAGACGTATTGAGGTGGGTTAGGGTTAGGGTTAGGGTTAGGGTTAGGGTTAGGGTTAGAGTTAGGGTTAGGGTTAGGGTTAGGGTTAGGGTTAGGGTTAGGGTTAGGGTTAGGGTTAGGGTTAGGGTTAGGGTTAGGGTTAGGTTGATCATTACCATGTGAACTTAACACATGTGTTCATCATTAAAGTAACACCTAGAGGACACAAACAAACAAATAAATGCAGCAGACCGTGAGCCCGGGTCGCAAGTAGAGCAGCGCCACCGGTTCAACTGGACTGTCAATATAAACATCCTGAGATACTTAGGTACTTTACACTAATAATGATAAACCAGTGGTTTAGGGTCTACGGCCCTATGAGGTGATTTCGAAAAGTGGTTGCATTTCCCATGAGCTCCACTGCCACTAGGATGGTTGGGGTATATTTGTTTTTTCCAAAACAAATACACAAAATAGCTGTTTTCGAAATCCATAGCAATGAGGTCATTTATCAGTCATTTTGGCTGCGAAATTGCCGCCCTTCTAGCCTGCATGACGTTAAAGGCTCCATCAGATTTTGCAGTTAATCTGTCCCAGTGAGAAACATTTGGAATAATAATTCGGTCTCATTTGCCTGGCTACGCCCTACCTTTGCACCTGCCTCACAGCAACAAGGTCGTGGGCTCGAACCCCGTCCGTCCCAGGTCCTTTCTGTGTGGAGGTTGCATGTTATCTCTGTGTTTGCGTGGGTTTGCTCTGGGTGCTCCGCTTTCTTCTCACCGTCAAAAAGACATTTATATACAAAATTAGACTCCTGTCGGTGCCCTTGACCTAGGCACCGGCAACAGAGCTGGGATTGGTCCCTGGCAGAGGTAGTTCTGGCGGCCTTCCTCTGTGTACCAAACCGCTTAGTATAAAACATGGTCATCGTGAAAGCCAACCTTCGGATCTAAGACGGCACAAATGATGGATTGAACTCCTTGAAATGCCAAATTACTAAATTAATGAACCAAACTAGCATGCAGACGACGCTTCCGACTGCAGTGAGACAATCATAAGTGGCCGGATTTCTTCAAACTGTTCCCTGAAAATGAGACACTTCCATTATATAAAAATAGTTGGAAAAGTTCTGATAGAGGCATTTCTCATGCATTCAACGAAGCAAAGCATAGGGATGAAGAACTAAGACAATGAATAAATACTGTAAAAATACCAATACACAAATGCAGGAATTAACAAATAAAAACAATCAGAAATGAAACAAATGTCTAAAAGAAAGAAATACAGAAAAATGCTCATTTTCTTTTTCCTTGTCATTTATATATTTATCTTCCCTTATAATTCAACTGCGGGCTCCTTTTCCAAGAAGTGTCTCTGAATGTGTTTTATTTCTTATCTTTTCATTTTCTTACCAATACACTGTGAAACACTACTCCCAGTTCCCCAGAATCAGCTTTCATCCATCTACTGATGCCTTTACTTACATACAGTATGTATTTACATATACATACAGTACGTAGATCTTGCGTATGACTGGTGTTAATCAGAGAAACAAACGGATGGTATATCTTTTTTGGCATATTTACATTATTGTTTCTCAGACTGAAAAAAAAACAACTGAGGAATTGTGCTTAAAATTGGGAAATTGAAGGTCAAAACAAAATAAAATACCTATTTACGCACCGGGATATGCAGCTCCCATGTAGCAAATGAACCCTCTCCAAAATTCACTCCACTGGCCAGGAGTCAGTTCTAGTTTCCACATAATTATTTTGCACACAGGGACACAGGTGGCCGGCTCTGTTGTGCTCTAATCCCATGTTTGCGGCCGCTCATCTTTCCAGCAAAGAGCTATGCATTCGCAAGTGACAGCAAAGGCTATTTTTATCAACTTGAGCTCACTGCCACAAACTCTCAGTGAGGAAATATCAGCCAATAAAACCAGCCGCGGCGCGACATGCCCAGCCACTGATGTAATGCCACTGATAATTCTTTAAATGTCACCCCCAAATTGTTTTTCCAGTGTTGACAAGACCAGAACATATGGATGATTGTCCTGGTGTGTCATTTGTATCTGGTGCAAATTTGGGAATGTTTTAAGAGCTCCTTCTCAGGAGTAGCGCTCTATTGCATGCAGTACATTTGTCTTTATTATTGGAGACTGTGTTTCTGACGTACATGTCCCAGGGTACAGATGAGTATAGATGAGGAATTATTTATTTTACGCAATGTTTATCACACAGCAGTTTATCAAAAGTTAATGTGTTCACACATTACAGTACCTGCCTTCCTTGTAATGATAAGATACCATGGCACATTTGAAGCCAAAAACATCATTCTTTAGGGATTCCGTGATGCAGGAAGCTATATATATTAAAAAGTATTTATAAGACCAAATGTTTTTCTATATTGGATGGAATATTGGATTTCTATATATTACATGGAAGGGAGTTTCATACAGTAAATGAGTGGGATACAACCTGCTTTCATTCCCATACCTTGTACATGTGCCGAATAAGCAGATTAATGGTCTAGAACTGAGTAATTTATGTCATGGGATTTTTGATGTTATGAGATTTTTAGCAAAATTCCTTGGATACAATCTGAAATAAATACAGGTATTCGGCAATGAATTTGAATGAATGAATGAATGCAATTAATTTGGCCAAGCAGAGACAAAGTTTGAAGCCTTGCAGATATCCTCCTCAGTAAAAGGTTTCTTAACTGCTTTGGTAACCGAAGACCCAAACATGTAACACTAGTTTGAAGCCATTCTAATAGAGTTAAGTCAATTTAATCTAGCAAGAGGAAGACCCAGTCATTTCATGATTCAGTGAGAGAATGGACAGATATGTCTGGAACTGTACGATATTCCAAAATATCATCTGCATATATAAGAAGAAGAAAGATTTATTCATCACATGTTTTTTTACCACACACATGCGGAGGGTGACACACACATGCAGGAGTAGCGAATGATGAGATACAGTCTCTGTGTTTATCCCATCCTGGCTGCCCTTCGGAAGTGTTCTGCACATTTTTAGTCGGGGTCCTTATGTTGGAGGAGACCCAATGCGAACACGGGGAGAATGTGCAAACTCCACACAGAAAGGCCCCTGATTGGGAGATAACCCACGGTGCCAACAGTGCCCCAGGCGGGAATTGAACCCAGGACCTTCTTGCTGTGAGGCAGCAGTGTTAACCACTGAGCCACCGTGCCGCCCAGAGACATATAGAGACAAAGTATGAATATTGTCTGTGACCGAACTACCATGGCTCAAGGGATTAGACCTAATTGATTCTGCAAATGGTTTGATGGTGATTAATAAAGGTAAGATACAACAAGCCTTACATGACAGTGCACATTTTGAAGAATGGTCTTAATTAGTCTCCATCGAGGCTTCTGGGTGTTTATAAAGCATTTTAGCTAAATCAATAAATCTTGGAAAGATGCTTTTCATAGTTTCAAAAAGAATTAATTGCACTACTAAATCCACTTCACGAACTCTTTCTCTCTTTGTTTTTGTTTGGTCCATTTCCATCAAGTCAGGCAGAAATGTCTGCAGCCCTATTATAACATTTTGGCGACGATCTTTCGTCCGCTCGACAGAAACGTAACGGGCACGACGATCCATTGAGATCCATTCCAAGCCTTCACCTGTTTTTGTGGCGTAACGACCTGGCCACACGCTTCCACGCCCTTAATATGCCGTCCCATCTCAACAGCCAATCCCTCCTCCGGTGCCTACTCCGGTACCGGCCATTGTTCCGAAGGACCATTATTCTGAAACCACAATAGTCTGAAAAATGTCGGGTTAGAGATGGTTTGGTTATGTTTAGGTATGAGGTTAGAGATGGTTATGGTTAGGGTTAGGGTTAGGGTTAGGGTTAGGTTCGTGTTAGGGGGTTAGGGTTAGGGTTAGGTTCGTGTTAGGGGGTTAGGGTTAGGGTTAGGGTTAGGGGGTTAGGGTTAGAGTTAGGGTTAGGGTTAGGGGGAGGGGGAGGGATAGGGGTAGGGTGAGGGGTGG
>OMKR01107342.1:0-12646 GCA_900302355.1 Cyttopsis rosea | reverse complement strand
CAAGGAAGATGATGCCAGTGGTCGTCCGAGGAAGGGATTTAGAGTACAAGCCTTGGCAGAGTACAGACATGTCAAACATACTAGAGAAGTTGCCTACTCTTCTTGGCGGCACGGTGGCTCAGTGGTTAACACTGCTGGGTTCGATTCCCGCCTGGGGCACTGTTGGCACCGTGCTCCGGTGGGTTATCTCCTGATCAGGGGCCTTTCTGTGTGGAGTTTGCACGTTCTCCCCGTGTTCGCATGGGTCTCCTCCAACATAAGGACCCTGACTAAAAACATGCAGAACACTTCCTGACCACGACATGGACCCACCACCTGGAATTGCTCCCCGGACGCTGACACAAGTGAGGGCTGCCCACTGCTCCTGGCTGCCCCTGGAGGAAGGATGGCCAGGATGGGATAAAAGCAGAGACTGTATCTCATTGTTCGCTACTCCTGCATGTGTGTGTGTCACCCTCCGCATGTGTGTGGTAAAAAAACGTGTGATTAATAAGTAATTCTTCTTCTACTTAACTGATTCGCCGAAGCTTGCGGGGCGCGCAAGCACAGGCCTTTTATTGTTCCGTTCAATTAGAAATTAAATAAATCTAAAATAAAAACAGCGTATTTTCGGACGCGCAGCCGGTCGGTCGGCCCTGACTGCTCTCCAACTGGGATGTTGCGAGTGGTTCACGTAACGTGCGCGGAAAGCATCTCCCGTTCACAGCGGGCATCAAGCGAGCGCAAGTGAGGAAATATATACGTCAAATTTTTTAAAAAAGAAGCAATTTTCCTTATTTTGGGATTCGCGGCGAGGTGCGGCCTGTGAGCGTGTGAACGAGTCTCACGCTCAAAGTGTGGGATGTGGCAGCTCTGACAGCGGCTGCTAATAATACACGGCTCGTTTTTGCACCATTTAATGGTAAATGGTGTCGCTATTAGCTAAAAACCATAGCATAGCATACATTAATCCTAATTTATGGTTAAGAGATATGGTATTGATACAGTATATTTTTATATTATATGCGACTATACAGTTTACATTTATATATAAAATGTTTTTGTAATATTTAATTTACTTGAAATATGCAATTTGTTCACTGTGCTTTGATAGTATATTGTAAAACAATATATATATTTTGAATTAGAAATGCATATATGTTAAATAGCCCTACCTGTGTACAGGGATATTTTTCTTGGATAGCGAACTCAAACCCATCTGAACTCCAGAAGACCTCCGGTGCGGTAGGAATTATAAATAACGAAATAAATAACCACACAGGCAATTATGTTGCAATTCAACCCTAAACAAAGGCGAAACCTTGACCAACAAAACAACTGATTAGACGCGACGTGGCAACTATTTTTTTTTATACGTAAATGTAATATTTGTAATTACAGAAGTAAGTCTTTTTGTATTGTTTAATACAATATTTAGGATTCCATACTTCTGGCTTACATACTATTTTATTTAGTAAGTAGCTAATAATTGGGAAAATAACCCCCCTTAGGCCTGGTATTGATCATCCTGTCTGGGGTTATTTCGCGATAATGACCGGCTGGCTGCACATTATCCCTTACAGTACATATACAATTTGGCGGCAGTACGGTGGATGGGTTGCGCAAAGCTTGTTCGGTGTTGTGGTTATAAGTCTGTTGCCATGGTATCCAAGCGTTTTATGTCTATGCAAATGTAAAAAGTGTAATGAAATCCAGTTGAGGTCATTTATCCCCTAAATTATTTAGCATTTGGGATGTTTTATTTGCATAGTACCTCTCGTGAAGTAGAAAGCAATGTAAACAACCCCACGCAGTTTTGTTTTGTTTTGTTTTTTGTTGGGGGAAGTTATCAGTTGAGGATGTGTGAGTCGAAGTGTTGGAGAATGCGCCGTGCAGCTTTTTCCCTTAAAAAAAAACAAAAAAAACAAACCGTCACCAAGGACCTTTCTTTGAGGGGTTTCCTACAAGAAGTACTGAGGAGTTGAAAACCTGCAGCGCACCAAGAATTAATGTATGTGAGATGTGTTTAACCTCCAGGGGACCCTAATTTATTAGGGCCCGCGGGACGCTTGGTTTCATTTTATCAGTAAAGAGCTTCACGAAGAATTTCTGTCCCGACTGAGCGCTTCGCTCAGAGCTGTTAAATGTCACAGTCCTTATTCTTTTGTAAGTCTTTATTTGACAGCTTGAACGTGTCAAAAGATGGCTCGCTGCATTGGAGGGTGCCAGACTCAATATCACCCCGTTCTGTAAAGGTAACGGGAACTTCCAGGTGGAGTACGCTTTATGTTTTTTCTTCTTCTTCCGGAGTTATGGAAGTTAAATTCAGGAAGAGGTCATATCATCCATTGAGGCATTCAAACCAGCTTTTTAGAATAGCTTATAAGAAAGCGAGTCCCCAGTAATCGCAGGAAGCTCCCGACTATGAAATGCGCTGAAATTACAGGGGAAAAAATATATACTGTATAAAAAGCACACGCACGGTGAACTTTACGCTACAAATCATTTTTCACACCAGCAGAGCAGAGACAATGGATCCCGTATGACAAATGGGAGCTTTATGGCCGTTCGCACCCGGGGCTCAGCGTTCAAGGACGGAGCTGACGTCTTTTCCACCGAGATGCGGCTAAATTACCCTTTGTTTGGTGCTCTTTCAAAGTAATGCGGCGCCCGGAAGGATGAACGCGTGCGGTCCGTCATGCACAGATGAGAACGCCCTTTGCAACTTCAGCAGAGGCAAATGCGACCGCGACACCAGATAAAGTCGCGTGTGCCTATATTGGTATCGCAATTCAGGGGCACTTTAATTATACACCTTCACTAAATGCTGAGGGCTAAATGACATTTAGAACACACTCTACAATTAAGCTGCACTATACTGTATATACATTTACTCTTTAGTGAAAAGATTCATATTAACAAGCCTCTTTCAAGGCTAATCAGGGAATTTGGGTAAAGAAAATGGATGGATGGATGGATGGATGAATGGACGTTAATGAGCCATAAATAATTAGCAAATAGTTTCAGCACCATCGTTTCGCTTTGACAAGAGGAATCCAATCTAACACAATTGATTTTACCCCAAACAAATTAACCATCAAGTAACAGACTACCAAATCATTCAAGGTATTTTCTTGTCTTATTTAATTTTAGCAATATCTTGTGGAGAGGGCGATTAAGCCACAAACTAACGAATAGGTGATTGTCACTCGAAGCCTTCTGAACTGTGGTTACACAGCACTGCTTCATCGGCAGCCTTATTGGGCCACCTTAGAACATTTTGACGGTCCACTTTTAACCTGAATTTCATTCTAACTGGAAACAGGGGTGTTAGTAATCTATCTATCTATCTTTCAATCTATCCATCTAAATTCAAAACTGATTCAGACACTATACTGTAGGCGCTCAGTCTATGTGAAGAAATTGCTCAAAAAAGCCTAAATACTGGACGTAGTCTTTAAGCATATGATTTTTTTTTTCGTTAAAGCGAAGGATCTTAACTGAATTATATGCTTATACACACACCAAGCACTATATTATTAACACCATGAATCCATCTGTCTGTGCCATCACATAGGGAGACTGAATATATTGAAACAACATAATTGTGTTCTGAATTAAAAACAAATTGCAGGCACAGTGCATTAAATGTGACCGGTCAGTCAGTGTAATTTAGCAGGTAGTGAATGAGAACAATCTCTTTCTCAATAGAGACCCGAGGACACATCGCATTTATAAAATCACAATCGATACAACCCAGTCACGCGTTACGGAATCAATGTTATCACAACGCAGAAAGACTAAGTGTAGTTAAACGATAGGTTCGCTGTTCTTCAAAATGTTGGTTCCCATAATTTATAACTGTTCAGAGCACAAATTTTCTGCTATTGAGAAACTTCACACTTCTCACTGTGCTTAAACGCAGTGATTAAAAGGCCTTGTTGAACATAACTTCAAGTTTCCTCAAGTCTCTTTCCATTACATTGCATAATCATGACCTGGTGTCATGATCAGTGGTTTTTAACTGAATTACACACTTCTCCTACACTTCTGAGTCCTTACCGCGACACTGTACAAACGCCATAATTAAAGTTTTTTTCAAAGCCAAACAAATCTAGTTTTTATGGAAACAGAAGTTAGCAAGTGAGCACATGGATGACCACACTAGGTGGCCCAGATTTAGAATCTTAATGACTATATGCAATTTTGTGTACATGTTTACTGTATATGTATTACAGACTCTGATGGTTAGAATTCATAGAGGTAGATTATTTTAATTTGAGAGAGTCAAAAGTGACCGTAGCTGCAAAAACAAAATATATCCTGTATAATATCCTTCTAGAAGTTGATGATGACCATCCAAAGTGGCCCTGAGTAATAGATGGAAGAGCAGGACAGCAAAGTGCCTCTCATGTCTTCGGGGCAGCCAATTTAAACCTTCCACCTCCTCTGTAACACTTTCCTGTCTCCCTGCCTCCCACGTCAATCAAATGGCAGCGTTCCAGTGGGCACAAGGGGGGCAAAAGTCTTTGAAAACATCTCAGAACAATCAGGGAGGGAAGCCGAAGCTCGGAGCCGGGATACAAGGTCGGATTTTATCATGTTTTAGAAAGGAAAGAAATAAACAAACCAGTAACTGACACTACAGGGGCTGACAGTTGTTGGAAAGACAGTAGCTTCTCGGTCCAGCATTTTGTTGTGCTACTTTCCATATAGATTTGAGTTAATGTAGTTTAAAAAAAATCGCATTCAGGTTCACTCGAAAACACGGGAATTTAAACAGAGTGAAGGAGAATGAGAAAAGTAAACAACCTCAAGACTTTAACATGTCCAATTTTGCATTCGCCGGTTTCCCGACTAAACTGCAACAAAGGACGTATTATCTCTTATCATTTGCATCTCGATGGTCTCACCCCGAACACCAATTCAAAAACATGTTGCGGATTCTGGGGCCGCTACACGATATGATACAATGCGACGAAACTCAATTGTGCGATTGATTTCTTTCAGAAATGTGTTGTGTAATCGCGGCAGCACAGATAACCACATCAGTAAGATACAGAAAATAAAGAACACGGACATTAAACTGGTTGAACTACCAAAGTCGGCAAGCCAACACAAAACATCTCCATAACAACGAGGGCTTTGTTGTGCAAAAGCTATTACAGAATGAGAAAAATATCTACTTGTAAATACTGTTGTTGCATTTTTTTCCTGAGCTGCCACTGTAATCTGATACAGCAGCAACCCGAGATCCTCACCGGGACCATTAAGACTTTAGCAAATCGAATCTGCGGAAAACTAATTTAATCTTTGATTTTATTTATGTGGAAACAGGTTTGTGAGCTCCCCATCTACCGTAGGATAATTCCTGATTCAAACCTCCCGTAGAATTAAAGTCTTAATTCTTCAGGTGAGTCCTTTATCTCTGTGAAACATGGAGGCCGGCGTTGCACTCTCCCCCCTGGAGAAAGAATGGAAACCTTCATAGCATTATTTTCATTGGTTTGGCCTGTTTGGAGTTTTCCCGTAGTGATTAACTGAACTAGTATCAAGGTTGTATCAGTTATGAAATTATGGCAATCTTTCATATTGATCTATTTATATAGGCTTTTAAATTACCCCCCTGTGAAAAAGGAGTATTTATATTTATAGTATATCAAGTATACTAAAGTTGTGTGGGGTGGTTTCTGGCCTGCTGCAACTCGGTGGGGCTGTGGAGAGCACCGCCGGGTGCTTTCCCCTTGGTGGCTGCTCACTGTCATGTGTGTGAGTTGCGGGGAGTTGGCCGCCCCCCCACACTACAACCGCACTCCAACCGCACTACAACCTACCACCTAGTTGTATGCCAAGCATGCTGACAGCACAAAAAAAATCTCACAGACAATCTGAATTGTGCCCTGCTCAAAACGCTGGACTCTGTCGCTTCTCTTAAAACCAGAAAACACAGTCGGATTAAATCAACGCCATGGTTTTCAAATGACATACATTCACTCAAACAGACTTGTAGAAAACTTGACCGCAGGTGGCATATGACGAAACAAGAGATTTCTCGCCTTGCTTGTGTCGAGAATTTTAAGATGTATAAACATTTCTCTCACTTGATTAACAATAATAAAATTAATCCATGGTTTCTGTTTGATACTGTTAAACTCACCCCTGCCAACAGCTCTTCATTCAGTGCAGATGGTTTTCGGAATTTTTTCACAAATAAGATTGACTCCATCAGAGATAAATTCAATGGTCCACAGTCTTCTCAGAATGATGGCTATGAAACCTCTAATACTTTGATGGATGCAAACACTGTGACTCAGAGGAATCGCTCTCTGTCACACTTTTTGAATTAATTTCCCCTGGGGCCCTTACCAGCCTGGTAACTGGATCCAAATCTACAACCTGCATATTGGACCCTATACCATCAGAACTGCTTCCGATTTTAAATAGTCCTATTCTTGATATATAGGCTCTGTGCTCTCAGCTTTTAAAACTGCCATTATCAAACCGCTGCTCAAAAAACCTAATATTGATCCGCAAATTCTTCAAAAATTACAGAACAATTTCCAATCTTTTAGTGTCTAAACTACTTGAAAGGGCTGTTGCTGATCAACTTACTGCCTACTTATCCAACAACAATCTCTTCAATAATTTTCAATCTGCTTTCGGTCCCGTCATTCCACTGAATCCTCCTTGACCAGAGTAGTCAATGATCTACTAATTACTGTTGATTCTGACTTAACATCATTGTTGCTGCTTCTTGACTTGAGTACAGCTTTTGACACTGTTGTCCACAGCATACTTATAAGTCGCTTGGAGAAGCATATTCGCATCCAGGATATGGTGCTTTCATGGTTTCATTCATATTTATCAAATAGAACTCAATGTGTACTGTAAGTTACAATAAAACAATCTCAGAATTTTCTGAACCCCAGGTATCGGTCCTTGGCCCTATGCTCTTCTCTATCTATATGCTTCCACTCTATGACATTATTTGCAAATATGGTGTTAAATGTCATTGCTACACTGATTATACACAGCTATATGTACCACTTTGGCTGTTAGACCAGCCAAATATGGGAACTTGTTTGAGAATTTGAGTGTTAATATTGATGGTTGTATTATTTCTGAAAGCTTGACCATCAAAAAACCTTGGAGTGATTTTTGATTCACGTCTGACATTCCAGTCTCACCAAGACAGCATTTTTTCATCTTAGTATTGCTAAAGTCCAACCTATTCTATCATTGCGTTATGCTGAAACCGTAATCCTTGCATTTGTATACTCCAGACTTGGCTATTGTAATGCCCTTTTTTCTGATCTTCCTAGTTGTGCTACTAGAAGTCTCCAGCTTGTTCAGAATGCTTCAGAAGACCCATTCTGGCCTCTCTTCACTGGCTACCAGTGCAAGCTAAAGCTGATTTTAAGGTTTTTTTTAAGGCCTTGGCATGGATTTACACCACCCTACTTAGCTGAGCTAATTACACCATGGCCTCCCAGTACATGTCAAAATGTCACACTCAGTTGAAATCTTTAAATTAAGACTAAAAACATAAATCTATATTCACTTCATTACAACCTACCCTAGAACATAGAACTCAATTGAATCCATCATCCTTATTAACATTCCTTTAACATTGATGTTTTATTGTGGTTGTTAAATTTTTATTTTGCTTTTTTATTGTCTTTATTGCTATGTTGTCCTGTTGTTTTTACTTTGATGTTTTTATGTCACATGGTGTTCTTTGTGCAGTGTATCAAGACTATGTTGCATGGTGATTATACACCTTAAATAAAAATTCATTGATTGAATTCCTCAAGGCTCCGGACATGTGGAAAAGAGCAGACGTGCCACTAATTAAAAGCCACTCTCTTCCACCCCGAGGCCACCCTGAGAATGAAACAATGAAATGCTGGGCAAGTATTAATGGGACTTGGGTCACAGAGCCCCTCAGTCGACTGTATGTAGA
Organism: Cyttopsis rosea; assembly: GCA_900302355.1. Taxonomy (NCBI): domain Eukaryota; kingdom Metazoa; phylum Chordata; class Actinopteri; order Zeiformes; family Parazenidae; genus Cyttopsis; species Cyttopsis rosea. The sequence goes on along the minus strand of OMKR01107342.1, from coordinate 4,704 downwards.
TTATTAAATTCAACACTAATAAAGCTATAACCATAGGATACGAGCCCTCGTCAGAGTACAGGCTGACTGCAGGGTGGTGAAGCAGGCCCCAGTGAGGGCAAAGGCAGAGAAGGGAGTTATCCCAGGGAATATGGACTGAGTTTATTAGCATACATAACTGAATAACGCCAAAGGAAAGCTCTTCCACCAAATAACTAAATGCACGGACGGGTAAATGTCATACTCTTTGCATGCCAATCATGAGATACCGTGCGCTCCTCTATTAGCCTAATGTGTCAGAGTTACTCCTCTCGGCTTTTAGCAAATTCATATTGGATTTTTATTAAAACCTCAAACCGGCAGTATTCGGTGCGCCTCTGGGACGGTGAGGAAAATCAATTTGCTAAACAGCACAGCCCCCCACCCCCCATAATTGTCTCTTGGAGTGCGGTGCCCATAGAAGGTGATTCCAATTCGACTGTGAGTAAACTTTGCCTCGCGGACTGAGGCATTCCCTCACATTTGCCCCGCGGGCCCGTGTGTTCCCTCATTACTGTAACAACTCAACCAGACAAACAGAATCGTCCATGTGATGCCGGCAGGAAGCTCACAACGCAGCAACGATTCCGCCTGTCAAGCAACCCTGTGGCGAATCCCAGCACTAATGAAGCAAGATATTCTGGCATCTGAATCTAAAATAGAGCTATGTCTTTGGACACATGAATGTGAATAGAATCGGCTAGACTTGGCTCCTTAATGAGACAGGGAGAGCCACCAGCAGACAGGATTAATTAATTACAGAGTGACATTTATGGATAATAACCTTCTGCTGGATATCAAGCCTAATGAATATGCAATGGACTATCAAAAGGGAAGAAGCCAACAAAGATGAAATATCTGGATTCATATCCACGATAGGTTTACCTGCTTGGTCCATGCTGGAATACTTAATTTTGGGATTAGTATTAAGTATTAGCTTTAGTATTAGCTTTGTATTGAGAAACTTACCACTCTGCTGCAACTTCTCACTGTGTTTAATTGCAGTCCAATGGGGCAAACGTTTAACGTTTAAAAAAGCCCTTTTTAAAAGTTAGATTTTTTGTTCAATGGAATTTAAGGACATTTTATATATTCAGGCATCAGATTTACGATGCCATTCAGAATTTTCCAGGACTCTGGGGCCTTTGCGATCTGTGTGTATGAGCGGCCAGTTCTACATTTGTTTGCAAAGTAAGCACAGATTCAAGTTAAAACATGCAGTATATATGAATCCGGAATTTTCACTTAAACCTTGCCTACTTACTGTTCGTGAATGAGGCCTGTCTCTTTTAACGTGCCGCACTTAACATAAGGGATGTAACATAAGGACACCTGAGGGATGTAATAATGCTGAGTCATAAGTACTACAAACGTCATTGGTTACTAGACGACATAATTCTGGGATGCTTCCCGTCTGTGTGGACTGGAAAATGAAATATAATCATCCAAGCTATAGTGACATTAAGACCTGGGGGCGGAAAGATCTGACAGAGTTTGGTATAAAGCAGTTCTGCTCAGTTGTAGTAATATTTTGAGTGAAGGTTCAATCAAATATACGCGAGTAAAATCGTCTGGCAAAATGGCTCTGCATCCGGTACAGTTCATCCTGTACGTCTGGCTCCAGATGTCTCCATGATTGGGTTTCTTGATAAACTATTTACAGTAGAGCAGCCTCTCGTCAGAGCATTAGACATTCAGTATGAGCGCTGTGTTTTTATTAACAGCAAGCTTTGTTTTGAGGCAATTTCAACGTCTTAAGGCTTGTGGTAACAGACATTTTTACTTGGCAAATTTGTTCAGAAAATTACTCAGCTGGACCCTCTAAATTAATTACAAGGTTCCTGCCTTTATTGTACAGTAGGCCAAACTAATTAAAAACTCATAATCAGTTCTTATGGATTGAATGAGTGATATGAAGATCTTGCATCCATAGTGTGGGAAAAGCCATGTCTTAAATAAGTGATATCATCATTCTGAAGGTCAGATTCGTTAATATGGCCTGGCTAATTACTGCAGGATCCGTCACCAAAGGGCTTTTACTGTCGACTGAGCATTGGACAAAAATATAAAATGAAAGGATTTCATCTACAGCCAAAATGTGGATGGCCCAGTTTGTAAATGATGATTGATACCGTTCTCCCAATCTCATTGTCTTTCTCCTTCGCCAAATCAATCACCTGCAAGAAAATGGCTTGAGAAATGTTCATTTCATTGTTCTTTATTCTGTTTGGAGGTTAAACAATAGTAATATTCATCAAACTGTCGAAAAACACAATGTGTTTCTTTTGTGTTGTTTTAAAGTCAATGTTTGGTTTATTTGCTACCCAGTCACGTAAAAACACAGTCCGTTAAAGTGGAAATCCATGAGATTGTCTGTGTTGAGTGGATTACACCTCAAGTCGTCTTTTTTCCCCACCATCTGGGTTCACCTTCCTCTTTGCTCGAAGACCGTTTATTACTTGAAAGTATGTCTTCTTCTGATGGATTTCAGATTGTTTAGTTTTTTCACTTAAGGTGGTATTGATAATTTAGTTTCCCGATGGCAGATCTTTGGGGACTGCCATTTGTTCCGACGGCCCACTAATCCGAAACCCAATAGTCAGAATAATGTCCCATTGGATCGAAAGCCCATTTATCCGACAGCCCGTTATCCCGAAAACAAACGCCCAACTGACATCCAGTTTACGAACTACACAACTGCTTGGAACATTCGAAAAAATAATTATAATGAAATGAATCTACTCTGAGGCAAACTTATCTTTCTTCATCTGTCCATTGTTCACACTGAATCTTCCATCCTCTCTCAAACAAACAGAAGCACATGGCTAATTATTATGCAGAATGACGTCATTGGACCTTCCCGGGTGCAACAGAGGGAAGATAGGCTCGGACCTCGCAGTTGGATATTTAATCTAACAATCCTTCTTACCTGGTTGGAATTATGCAGCTTTCCATGCAGCAGTAATATTACGATGGTAGTGAGGGCTTAATCCCCTAAGAAGAACAAACTACTCACGTTTTCTTCATGGACACACATGGGTGACTGTTTGTTAGATCGGAGGTCTGATGTTTGGAGCAGCCGAGTGGTGTAGTTGGTAAGTTACCGGACGTCAGCTCTGACAGCTGGAGGAATGGGCCTTCAGAGCAATGGCCGTTTGTTTTCGGGATAAGGGGCTGTCGGACAAATGGGCTTTCGGTCCAATGGGACATTTTTCGGACTATTGGGGTTTCGGAATAATGGGCCGTCGGAACAATGGCATGGCACCCGATCGTTGCATTTTGCTAATTATATAATAATATTTTTGGTAAGGCGGACCCGGCCACCGGAACCAGCAAATACATTGAATACATTGGAGCGGGTAATCTTTGGTAATAATCCATAGGTTGTTTTGCATTTCCAGTAGATTTATAACTAAACTGTTATTTATAGAGGACATTTATCTCAAGCGGAACCACAAGTCTCATCACAATCACAGGATTGGTCAGGATAATTGGCATCTCAGAATTGCTCATCCCTGGCGTTGAGATGAACATGGCAACACCTGTTCTGTATTACTTTCTGTTGTCTCTCCAGGCTACTCTTGGGGAATGTTAACGTTGAAGACATGTGACTGGGTTTTGTTTGGATGCTCTCTGCTTCATCGTCCATCTGGGCCTCACTAGTTTCACTGAGATGGGGATTGACACAAAGTGGTTGGTAGGGGCATGTAAGGGACCAAGCAAGCAAAGCACGAGACACACAGGTAGGGTGAAATAATTATAAAAATAAAACCCTCGAACTTAACATTTAGATTAAGATTTTATTTAATGATTCCATTGAAAGGTATCTTTGGTACAAGATATAGAACAACAATGTATATTGCTAATCAATGAAATCATTAAGTTAGCCATGTTTGAGGTTTGGATTTTCCTCCGCTATTCTGTCAACTTGGTCTAGTCCAGGGGTCGGCAACCCGCGGCTCCGGAGCCTCATGTGGCCCTTTCATCCCTCTGCTGCGGCTCCCTATGGCTTTGGAAAATCAATAATGAGTATTTAATTGACATGGTGGTATGGTACTCTCTCCCTCTGGCTTCGCCCTGCCCAGGCATAGTTCACCATCTATCGGGTACTATCGCACGCGCTCAAGCTCCACCTCCCCGACGGACCGGGCGGAGGTGGGCGTGCGCGTGCCGGCCTTCACTTTCATTGCGCCGCGGGGTTTCGTGAGACCCTCTGACTCGCGCGTGCGTTAGACTCCTTGGTCCGTGTTTCAAGACGGCGACCCTTTGCGCCGAGTGTACGTGGGCCGGTCCCCGCCCAGAGCGACGCGACTCGGTTGGGGGGCACTGAGGACAGTCTGCCCCGGTAAAAATACAACTATTTAATTAAAATGTATTTTATTTTAGTTTGTTAGTTTTTGAAATATTCATTTTTTTTTATTGTTCAGTGAAATAGTCCTTTTATTATTCAGGTTCCCAGTAAAAGGATGACGGCACACAGAAGGGGACGGCATTTTTGGTTTGCTGCCGGTGGATAATTGAAGTTCGGCTTTTTTTCATCAATACAAGAAGGACTCAAATAGACATTGAGTATTTTATGTGAAAGTAACCTTCGACCCAACATCTTTTTTTCAGAGTTCAAAATGTTTTGTTGCATGCAGAAATGTAATTTAGTTTTCTCTGTAGCAGTTCATTAATTCATAAATG
>OMKR01107337.1:0-12303 GCA_900302355.1 Cyttopsis rosea | reverse complement strand
TCACTGGGGTCGTGCGTGATACTCTGTGGTGAAGTGGGGCCCTCTGCTGGATGGTACAACGAGCTACACGCGCAATTGCGTCACGTCTGCACCTTTTTGAGGGGGGGGGCGTAAACTGACCGTGGCTGACCTGACGTTTCAGGACAAAGTCGCCGGAGAAGGAGAAGGAGCAGAAACAAGACATGGCCCTTGGTTCAACATCTGAAGCAGGGAAGAAAGAGGGATCCTCGGCCCCGACAGAGCCTTAACACAACGTGGAGAGCAGCATGACCCTACACCTTTTTATTGTGAGACAGAAGTACAGGACTATATTCAAACACTCACATCCATTCAGTTCTGTGCCTTTTTTGAGGTAATCACTGAATTCTCTTAGCAATGGCCTGAAGGTTAAAGTGGTAATCCGTGAGACTATTTTCTTTTAAAAAAAAATCCCACATTTGATATTTATCCCATATTTATTCCGCCTGCCCTTTTTAAGAAACAGCCGTTCCACGTATTTGCGTTATGCATGTGCTCCTCTATATGCTGTTTCCAGTGTTGGTGGCGGGGTCCGCCGAGAATGCACATGCACGCGCACGAAGTGACGGGCGGCCGCGGTGAATTTGGTAAATCAGCGTAGCGAGTTAGGTTCAGTAAACTGTCGATATGGATGAACATTCACAATAAAGATGAAAGAAATATCCCCACCAACCTCAAGTGTCCCAAGAAAAATAAAACAAAATCAATCCATCAGCAGAACGCATAGTCCAGAGAAAAGAAAGTGACTTAGAGGTAAAATCTGAAGTTAAAAAATATATATAAATAAAAAAAAGATTGCAGCTTTGAATGGAATTCTGGGATTTGTAGTGATATCCACCCAACACAGACGATCTTATGGATTTCCGCTTTATAGTGCCAGAAAAACTATGATTGCAGGTGTGTTTTTGGACTCCACTTCCCAGAGTTCCAAACAGTGTCGGCTGTGTGACGTCAGTCAGTTGGTTTGCTGGTGGTTTGGTGTCGCTTTGCTTTTTTGACTGTTTGCCTTCATCTGAACGTCGAATTTGTTTCTTTTTCTTTGGATTTGCACTTGTTTTTGAAGTTTCATCGTCAGTAGTCATCGACCTTTTCTGTTTGTTCGGCCGTCGTGAACGTTTACTCGCAACACTAGTAGAGGCCAGAAAAAAAAAGTACGCCGTCGTCCCCTTCGGTGAGGTGTTTTGTGCCACCGGCCGGGGCTCGCTACCGCTGCCGCCGGGGGCTCACCGACGGAAACCTTGTTACGACTTTAACTTCCTCAAGTTTGATCGTCTTCTCGGCACCTGAACCCGCCGAGCCGGGTGCCGGCGAAAAGCGAGTCTGTTGCTTTAGCTCCGCCTACCCTCTCTGGTGGACCGACCGTGATGGAAAAACGCGTCACTAACGTCGCACCGCTTCTGATTTTTCCCGGGAATGTCGCCACCGACACCCAGTTCTTAATGCTCTGAATACTGCAAATACCAGGGCTTTCATCAGAGGGCCATAGGCTCAATCACCTTTGTGTTACCTCATTCGGCGATAGGTAGTGACTTGACAGACATTTATTTAAATGAATATCTTCGAGATTGGCACTTTAAACCTAAATTGCAACACAAAGGCCATGTTTGAAGAGTGATAGCGATAAAGAGGAATTAGAACTGGGAAATACCACAATTCAGCCTGCAGCCTTGTTGACGTAGTGTGTACTTGTGAAAATGTGTACCATTCATATTGATTCATGCTGGGTCCTTCCTAGGACGCAGTACTACTCTGCTGACGTCATCCGCACTCTGATGACGCCGTCCGCTGTCATATGACGTCAGCAGAGCGCTGTGTCAGGGCTTGGACCTTCCTTGAATTTGCACTCAAGTCTTGGAAGGCTTGTCGACAGTCGGGTCATTTTTCTGTGTCTGCATCTTATGTTTCTCCAATGCACCGCGTTGGCTGCATTATTCGTCTTGTAAATAGCTTTTTGAAACTTGTGTCTGCAATACTTCCAGCATACCAGCACAATGTGTAAAGCTATGAGTTAAAGGTGCAGTGTGTAGAATTTAGTGGCATCTAGCGGAACGGACTTGGCAGGAATGGAATATAATATTCAAAGAATCGTTGTGTTTTCGTTACTTTAGAATGAGCCGTTTATATCTCCATAAGGAACGGGTCGGGTCCCCTTCCACGGAGCACGCCATGTTGTACCTCCATGTTTCTACAGTAGCCCAGAATGGACAAAACACACACTGGCTCTAGAGAGGGCCTTTCACCTCTTGTTCGCGAGTTTCACGGCCACCGTACGCTCTCCTACACGGTGGGGGTATTGAGTTGGTTGCAATCTGCAACATCACCACTAGATGCCGCTAAATTCTAGACACTGACCTTTAATTCCCCCCAGGGAAATAGGTTTGAGCGAGCCAACTATCTCTGCTGTATTGTGAATGGCCGTGAAAACAAAGGGGGAGGACATTATATTGCAAATATAAAATATAAAAACTCTGGTGTAAAGGGATTTGTCAACGTTGCAAAGGTTGTCTGTAAATACTGTTTTAACATCGTGCTCTTGAACACATCCCGTAAAGTATACAGTATGCTTGTAATTAAAGGTGCTACATTTTGGGTTGAATGTTGAAAATACCTTGTCTTATGTAAATATAAGCACGTTTGCCACAATAAACGACTTGACTGACCAACTCTCCTGGTTTAAATTTCTATTTTGATCGAGCAATGCTGACAGAGGAAGGAGGTGGGTGCAAGGCTTCATAAAAGGAGGACATATTTAACATATTTTCTACTGTATATTATTGGGGCGGGCGGAGGGGATGGCAGATTGGTCTTTTCTAAGTATTGGGGGTGACCCCCCAAAGAATGCGTGGTTACGCCCATGGGTGGGTGGATGAATAGATGGGGTCGTATTTCATATAAAAAATAAAAATGGTCTTTGTCTTCGCATTCTTCGCAGTCTTTAGGCTCCCATACAAGTAAGTATATTAAAGGGTCTTTACGCGATTTATTATTTACTATTTTGCAAACGCGCAAGGAAAGTAATTTAGGAATGCACGCACGCCCTTGCGTTTCACTCTATGGAAACTGATTGTATTTGCAGTATGAAGCTCGGGTGCGCGCACTCCCAACTGATTTTATTTATAGTATGAAGCTCGGTTGCGCGCACGCCCTTATATTTCACTTCATGGAAACTGATTGTATTTACAGTATTTAAGCTTGGGTGCGCGCACGCCCTTGGAAACTGATTTTATTTACAGTATGATGCTCGGGTGCGCGCACGCCCTTATGTTTCACTATGAAAACTGATTGTAATTACAATATGAAGCTCGGGTGCGCGCACGCCCTTATGTTTCACTATGAAAACTGATTGTAATTACAGTCTGAAGCTCGGGTGCGCGCACGCCCTTGGAAACTGATTTTATTTACAGTATGAAGCTCGGGTGCGCGCACGCCCTTATGTTTCACTCTATGGAAACTGATTGAATTTACAGTATGAAGCTCGGGTGCGCGCTCCTGTGTGTGTGCGTCCGCCTGGCCGCTGCCAACTTTGCGCCCTGCCTGCCCGCCGAGTTCTCCGACGGCGACAGCGTGTTCCTGAGGCGGCACCTGGCCTCCGGGACCCCGGACAGTCTGGAGTACCGGGCCTGGGAGGACTACCTGAAACTCAACACAGACTGTGAGATGTCACTGCAGTCCTTCCTCCCCCCTTCGGACAGGGAGTGGGTGGAGGACATCTGCAAACCCGATGGAGGGAAGGTGGCTGGTTTTTTTTCTTCTTTTTTTTCTTCATTCTCCTTTATTCTCCTTTTATCTGTTAAGTCCACCCCTCTGCACAGAATAATGCTTAAAACTTGCCACTGTGCTCTTAGGCCCATTATGGGTGACTTTTGCCTTCTATGCCTAGATGAAATAAGAATTATAAGAAGTGGAAGTTCCCATAATATTCTTTCTCTCACACACTTTCTAAACTTGCAACTAAAATAAACTGATTGAATAAAGATAGATAGATAGATAGATAGATAGATAGATAGATAGATAGATAGATAGATATCCATGCATAGGCTCTGATGACATTTGGATATTGTCCTGTTGTTATTATTATTGTTCCAAAAATGTATTTGGCAAAAAAAAAAAAAGAAAAGATTGTTCATGTTCGAATCTTGATGTATCTCAATGTATTTTTTCCCAATAGCAACAAAGTGGGAACTACTGCATCAGCAAAAACAAGTTCACATTCATCTCCGTTCACAGTGAACTGGGCACTTGCATTGTCAGGAATGTTACCCGGGTCACCATGCACATCATCGTTGCCTGTGACATGGTATGGTATGCTATTCACTTTACAAAAAAATATAAATCAATCAAAAGTCAGTGTTTTCATATTGTAACACTGGACCGACCGACCGACTTTTGATTTTCAACTCTTTTTTTTTGCAAAGATGATGCGAACACACCTCTTTGTCCTTCCTATACGTATCTATCCTACGTCTAACCAGGTGGATGAGGTTTGCCGTCCAACCCATCTGGAGGAGAACCGTAACCGCCTGGTGCCGAAGTGGGAGAACCCGGACTGTGCCCGACCCCGCCTTATGATGGACCACGGCCTCGCGTTGAGACCTGCAGGACAGCTCTGCCTGCTGCTCAGCCTGCTGGCCCTGGCATTCTGCTTCTCCATGGCCTGAGTCTGGAAACACCTGGAGCCTGGTGTGGGTTTGCATTTCAGTGATGGGGACTAACCAAAGTCCCAAACAAATCTTTCAAGGAGATAATCCTGTTCCTAACAATACTAAATAGAACTAATCAGTAACTGAACTCAATATAAATATTTTAAAAAGGACCTTTTATATTTGGTCATATTTTCAATTTGTTTATGTTGATTTATGTAGGGTATTTTTTAACCAAACTTTGGTACTGTATTTACAACTGAAACAATATATTGTTTTTCAGGTATATGCTCAGTTTGGTGGGATATTTTCATTTCAGCTGCGGCAGCTTACTAAGTAATGGAACCGGTTTATGAAGATTTATGATGGAACTACCTGATGTAGGGTATACCACGGCATACCCTTCCTAGTAATACTATAATAATAATGACCAATAATAATAATAATAATAATAATAATAATAATACACAACATACAACTCAAAGTGCCTTACGGGCAATCAAATAGCAATAATAAAAAAGAAAGTGCAATAACAAAAGAACCTTTATTAAATGCAAAATGCATTAAATAAAGGTTAATAATTATACAATTATATTTCAGTTTTATTTCAGTTTTGGGCGATCAATTTAGACCTTGAATGATCACAATCATTCCTCAGCAACTAATGTTTTAGCAATGGGGCGAGGGTCTTCAGTACTAAAGGTACACACATAAACACACAAATCAATGTTGTAGGAAAAGGACAGCAAACACAGAGTTATAACTAATGTAACTAGTTATAACTAGTTAGCCAGACTAAAAGGCAGAGACATCACAGGGAACAAGAAGTGTTGAGACTGAAAGGAAGCTTTCTGTTGTTAAATTTACCCCTGAAAGGGAAACACTTCCTTTGGATGATTTCAGTTTTCAGTTTTTCTGCAATAATAAATAAGAGAATACGATCTTTCAGTCACGAGATGTATTTAACTCCTTTCTAGCCGATATACACAAACCTCATATTTTAATATATTGTGAAGATTATTCTGTTAACTTACATTAACTCTGATGTTTACTCATCTTATATCTTATATTGTGTATGCATGCGTAAGTGTCAAAAAGATTTATATCACCATTTTTATAACATAAAATTATCAAAACTCCCCATTTGTGTGTATATTATGTTCATGCTGATACTGTGTGACTAGATTTCCTTACCCAACCTAATCTACTGCTTCTGTCTCTTTTTCTGTATATATACTTTCTATATAATAGCTAATTAATACCCTAACTAAGTACTTTAAACCTCAGTAATATTTAATTGTTGATGAAAATTGTAGAAACAACAGCACACAATCCCTCCAAATTGAGTCCCCACTGGATCTCGGGGTACTGCGGGGTATTGCGCCTTTATTCCGCATCGCTGCTCTGTGTAAAAGGTACGGAGACGGAATTGGGGGGCAGAGTTGATCCACCTCTGATCCGGCAGCGGAGGTAGTAACAGAGGCGAAACGGGACCGACCTGCCGTCTGTGTAAAAGGGACAGCCGGCAAGCCGGGACCGGGGAGTGACGTTCTGATGACCAAGTTTTTCATTGGTGGGAGAAAAAAAAAGTGGGGTTGGGAGCTGCCATAGCGCTGCAGATATTCCTCTAAAATTCCAATTCAAATTGATACGCTATATTATTTTATTAATCTGTCTACATTTACACATACATACGTACATCTAAATGTCTACATTTATTTTGGTATATATTAATGACACCTTATTTTATTAATCGAGTAGTTTACTTATTATTACCGCCATAGTTTACTATCAGATCTTGACCGCCCCAATATGGCGGACGCGCAGACGCATACGCACTTCCACGCACATGCACGGACGCGATTGTATTTAGATAGTAAGACCCAGCCACTCCCCTGTGGCACTTTAGAGGAAATGAAACTGTGGAAGTGGGACTCAGTTACAAAGAAGAATCACCCACCTGTACGAGCTGAAGGTAGGGCAGGGTCTTCCATTATGTTTATAGCTTCGATTCCCTGTTAAAATAAGACCGTTTAAGACGGTGTGCGTGTGGGCATTGGGAGTAATAACAAAGGTAGAACTTGTATGTGTGTTTTATTGTGCTTACGAGGAATTTACACAGGGGCATAGAATACATGATATAAAAGCACAGAAGAAGAAAATAAATTCATTAATAGAAAAAAACGTACAAATAACGAACATAAGTATAAAAATAGAAACTAAAAGCTAAAAACAGGTTAAAAAAAACACAAGTGCTATTTACATAGTAGGACTTGAACCCAACTGACAGATAGTTACACGGTTAAATTGATTGTCGATTGATTGACTTTTTACTTAAATTCTTTATTCTTTATTTTATCTGTCTGTGCCTACTACGTAGTTGCTGCTTGCCTTGCCCCAAGAATTTCATTGTTGACCTTGTGTTGTACTGTACATTTGACTAATAAAACACTTTGAACTTTGAACTTTGATTATACCCATCATGCCGATCACATTGTGTTGGTTTCCCCACCAGATATCCTGAGTCATGGCTGTTAATCTCTGGGCCCTCCTCTATCTTGCCACCTGCCTCTGGTGGTGCCACTGGGCGCTGGCTAACAACGACGCTCCGTGCCAGCCTTCCAGTTTCAACAACGCCTTCAACACCTTCGTGATGCGCCACCTTCCCCACGGAGCCCCCACCACCCTCGATCAGAACAGGTGGGAGACGTTCATCCGCCAGCACAGCCTCTGCAAAAGACCCACGCAGTCCTTCCTGGACCCCGGCGACCTGGAGAAGGTGAAGGCTGTGTGCTCGAGCCCGGGAGGACAGCTGTACAACGGCAACCTGTGCATCAGCCGAAAGCCCTTCACCTTCATCACGGTGAGGAGCGAGCTGGGGACCTGCAGCATCCGAAGCGTTCTCAAAGAAGTCAAACACCTGATCCTGGCCTGTGATTCCCTGGACAACCAGTGTCTGCCGGTCCATTTCGAGGGCAACCGTGGCAACGAGATGCCTAATAAAAACGACAGCGGCTGCCAGGGCGCGGAAGGACTCAGTGGCGGCGCCCCCAGCCTCAAGATGAGCTGGCTCTGGTTGCCGTCTGTCCTCCTTCTCATTATTTATGGCCATTAGCTGTTGCTTTTAACAACAGCATTTGCAGTACTTGCCTCTGGTACTATGTTAGATGCTGGATGATGGTGGTCGATTGTGGTGGTCAATACAACTCAATTCAATGTACTTTTTAAGAAAACTTGCACAGAATCCTGCAATTTTCAAAGTTCAAAGTTCAAAGTTCAAAGTGTTTTATTTGTCAAGTGTACAGTACAACACAAGGTCATTCTGGACAATGAAATTCTTGTGGCAACAACTACGTAGCTACGTACGTAGTTTAAACTCTTACTTGCGATCTCGTGCCCTTATATGTAACCTCTACTTGTACTGTTGTACTTAAATTCTTATCTGTTTGTGCCTACGGCAGGCAACAACTACGTTGCCTGCCGTGCCCCAAGAATTTCATTGTTCAGACTGACCTTGTGTTGTACTGTACATTTGACTAATAAAACACTTTGAACTTTGAATTTTGATTCTGCTTTAAGTACTGAAAAAAGTATGAATACTAATGATAATCGCTAATGATTTCAGATTTTGTTTTTCCATTTTGATGAGTGAGCATATGTTTATAAGATAATTGGGATATGGAAATGGGTGGCTTTTTCAAATAACATTTAAGATAGAATGGTGACATAAATATACAATTTTGTATCATGCACTGTGTCGTGCTGAAAAAGGGACTTTCAATTCAGTTAAAATGAATGAACATATACATTAAAAGAACTTCATGTGTGCATATGTGTTGGAATCTCAAGAAAATGTTTTTTAATTACGATGTAATTAACAGACTCGAAAAGTAAGTTGTTCATATATACAGTACACACACACACACACAGTGGGTGGACAAAATAACACCAAATAACATGCTTGTTTAATGAAATGATTCTGTAGGTCATTAAAAAAATACTGTAATGCAACAACTTTAGTCTTAAACTTCAGAGTTTAAAAGGGTAACTAAATCAGAGTATGTTAAAAGCTATAAAAGAGGCCTGCGCTTTTATATGTGTTTGCAAAGAGGCCAAATAGTCTGTGGTGAAATTGCATGTGCATCCGTTTAAAACTGCAGAATTATTAATGTGTCAAGTCTCAAAAATCATGTACAGTATGGCAAGCATGGACAACTGTATCGGCAAAGAGGCTCAGTGGTCACCAGTTGAACCGACAGGATAGTGGATAAATGCCACAAAAGTACTGCCTTGAAATTTACCACAGAATTCAGCAAGAACTGTAGCAATAGAAATGACATGTTGTGAGCTTGCTGCCATTCAGAAACCGTTTGTACCCAAGGCCAACACACAAAAAAGCATAGCATGGTGTAAGGAGCAAAACAACCTGAAACCTCAGCAATGGGGAAAAATGAATATGGTCTGATGAGTCATCTTTCCTATATGCATACGGGCTTCATATGGAGGAAGCCAGAGGATGTCTTAAACCCCCAATGCCCGTTGACAACTGTTAAGAAAGCGGGGGATCCGTAATAGTATGAGCAGCCATCTTGTGGGAGTAATTGGGTCCAATAATTGGTCTGCACGTTCGGACAATGGCAAAACACTATCAGACGGTCGTACAAGACCGGTGAACCCTGGTGCAAACACTGCCATATTCCCATATTCCAGCATGATAATGCCCCCATATCCAACTTCACGGGAAGTTCTGGAGCAAAGTAGATTTCCACCCCCCTCATCCCTCAAATAACTGATGGCTTCTTAATTAATGGTACAATATCCACTTGCAAATGGAGTCAAGTGGAGTGTTGGCCTCCTCTTCTCTGAGGCGGTGGTAATACCCCAAACACCCCAGTAGGTAGCACAATTCACCAGGGTTACAGCAGGTGCTGGATCCCTGGCGCTCTTTCCACTCATTACATCCCATTTACTGTAAACTACATCATGCTGTTCCTGAATTTATATGGCTGTTTCTTACTAATTGTACCGCACAGTAAACTTCTATATCACCAGCTTTGCAGTGATCGCATGGCACCGTAGAAATGATAGAACTGATGTATTGTACATGCGATATTTCTGTTGACAGTACAGGACAGTAATACATCTTGTTTTGGAGCGAGCAGCTCTACAGCACATTACCTTCCAAATGTTTCCATATCCATGAGCATTAGAGTCACCTATTCACCAATTGACTGTTATCCATCTGGATTAATTCTATACTTTTGACATCACCACACACACACACACACACACACACACACACACACACACACACACACACACACACACACAATCGATCGTTACCTATTCTTCGGCAACTGCAATTGATAAAATAAAAATTGCAATCTGATATTTTGTTGATTATTAGATGTTAATCTGTTTTCATCTCGTGGGCGTCAATATCTGACCTGATAAATGAGACGTCGGCTCAATAAGCCAGTGTGTCGTCACATGCTTCACTAACTCCACTTCACCCCTGAAGGCTGCACCTTGACACCAGGTTACAAAAACTAAAGAATACATACATTTTAAAGTAGACCTTTTAGACGGCTTAAAGTCATGACTAGCTGTAATTTGACATGTTTGATGATTATTCCCACTCTTTCTTTTTGTCATTAAGAAAGAAAAGGTTCTACTGTATGACCGAGTCTGTGGTTATGACTGAGTGATGTGTGTTTTATGAACTTGTCTGCAATTTCTTACTCAGTTTGGAATGCTCATGCATGTACAGACCAAATAAGTTATAACCAAACAAGTAAGAGGGTGCCAAATAAATGTTACTGCCAGAAAGCTTTTTGGCAAGTTTTTGCTTCCAAAAAATATAAAAATATTCAAGTTTAATTGTGTCCAGATGTTCTTGGACTGTGCGTAGTCTTATCAGTGAATTCCCTAAATGTTGCTATGCATTCCCTTAAAGTCACAGGGTGTCATTTTGTTCTGCAAAATGGAACTCTTTCTATCAAAACAGTAATATCATTTTTTTATATAACATATCAAGACCGACTATATTGTGATCGTCCCGTTTTCGAAAAGGAGATTTAAGGTTGTTTTTTTTTGCATTTAAGCACAGTGAGAAGCTGCAGCAGAGTGGTACGTTTCTCACGAGCAAAGCGTTCAGCGAGGTTGTGCTGTGAACAGTTCTAAATGATGGGAAGCAGCATGAATAAGGCCCGTGTTGGCAAAGCTGTCTAAGTCTATCAGTTTAGGTCTGTGGATCTGATGCTTCCAACAAAAGGTAAATCTTGCTCACAGGCCCGTGAAGTTCATTAGTCTTCTAGTCACAAGCCGGGATCCTCGAGGAGCTGCGGCATCACCGATCAAAGCAACCTCTCCGACCTTAAGGTTTTTCTGTGCGGGACCATTTGTGTCTCTGCTCCATTAGCTGAAGGCACTCCTTTACCCAAAAGGTCTGATGTTATATGTATTGTACTTGTCTCCAGTGGTGTCTAGAGTTCAAAATGGTGCTGTGAAATGTCAAACAGTCCAGGTGGTAGCAGGCATATGGAGGGACTGTCCTGAGTACGAGTGGGGTCCAGCATTTTGGACCCCTATAGGTCATTGGACCCCACACCATGAGTGGGCGGACCCCATGACGATAGAAAAATGCACACACACGTACACACACACACGCATACACACACACACACAAACACATTGATCGTATAACCTGGACAACAACAATCTCCCTGGTCTTTAACCCACACTTAATTTAACCATGGCCATTCCATGTCCATGACATCAGAGGGCAGAACAAATGCACACACACACATGCATGTGAACTTACTAACTGACGCACACGCTCACACACTTAGACATGTATACACACAAACACACAAACACATTTTCCATATGGTCCATATGGGGCTGAGGAAAAAGCAAAAGCTAAGAGGAGAGGTTAACCGAAGGCAAAAGAGGAAAGGCGGTGTGAAGAATAAAAGAATGAGTGCAGAGTGAGAAGCAATGGAAGGGTGGAGGGGCAGACCAGTGGGACACAGAGAGAAAGGGAGGAGTTGGAGGGCAATGTGATAGAAACTTTGCCGGGACTTTTGACTATTTAAGTTTTTGGAATTGCGTCGAGAAGAGTGAAAGGCGAAAACATAAGCGTGGGGAAGGGGGCTTGCTTTTCTCCTCAGGTTTTTCCTCGCTCCCATTTGGCTCACTCAGCTCTCAACCTGGTGCTCTTTCTCTTCTCTGTCTCTCTTCTTCCCTCCCTTCCTTCTCATTGTGGAGTGCTGAGCCGTTTGGCGCTATTCAGCCGGATCAATGTGGCCTCGCGGTGACATTGTCGGAGAGCACTTGCGAAGAGGCCTGGGAGTCGTAAAAGCTCTGGGTGGCGGTGACAGCGTGGACATCTGGCGGAACGGAAAGCCATTTAGATAAGAAATATGAATTTTAATTGCGGCTTCAGTCAATAATTCAATGTTTCAGTCAAAGGTGAAGGAAAAGACGAGACGAGACAAGCGTTTCTCAAGTCAGTCAGTACAACTCTCCTCCTCCTCCTCCTCCTTCTCCTTCTTTTTCCTCCTCCATCCCCATGTTGTTTCCTGTCCCTCTTGCTCTCCCTCCTCTTCAAAACCAGCCTCCTGACAAATGAGCACGATAATTG